>PVJO010003983.1:0-115382 GCA_004026905.1 Hystrix cristata
GGAAATCTCAATAGTACTTCTAGAGGAAATTTTTAAAAAACATACAATGACTGCCAATATTTGGCTAAGGGTTCAATGAAACTCCTCCTGAAATGGCAGTAGCCACAGACCAGTATTATCACTCTTCCACCAAAGTCCGTTGATGTTTCTAGAGTAAATGTCTGTGGATAAATGGGATAGGATAAAGAAGGGTGGTTTTCTGAGTGGAGTGTGCATGCAAACACGTATATGTTCACACAACTGCACACACATTCACTTGGGGAACTTGAAGCATGAAAGGATCAGTCTCAAAGCTCTCCACTCTGAAAGGAACTGCTCATCAAGCAGAGAACACTGTTTAATTTTGCTTTGTTTTGTTTTAGATAGATCCTATTACCAAACAAAACAGATAAATTATGTCTTCCTTTCCTTCCACAGACTATTTCTGCCTCCCTACTCTGGGCCACTTTGAACAAGACGTGGGCATACAAGCTCTACAACATGGCTCTACGATTGTCAGTGCATAGGGAGATACAGGCCCCAATGCAAAGAAAGAAACTGCCCAACTAATAGCTAAGACCTTTCTCTACTCTTTCCACAGTAGGGTAATTGGTAATGAAATCATACCCATGCCCACAGTTTTAATTCATTAAAAAGGGGGGGGGATTAGGGTCTTTGCAAAATTGTGCAATGATTTCAAAGTCAGAGTACTATAATTTATTTTTTCACACCTAACGTTTCTTAATGTTTTTTAAATGTTTTCCTCTTTTATATTATCTCCTATTTTTGCTCAAGTTTATTGTTAGCTTAAATCCTAAGCTTAAATTTCTTCCATAGCTCCCATCATCTTCAAATAACATTCAAATTCTTTAGCAAGATATGCCTATCTCCTATATTGATTCTTGCCTCTTTTTCCCATTCTTCCATCCCTATAAAGAAATTCCTCACCCCAACCAACATGCATTTCCTTAAATTAGGATGCCTCTTTCACTTCTTTTCCATGCACCGTATTTTCTGCCAGAAAAGCTTTCGTATCCCCTCATTAACTAATGCATGTGTCTTTTAAGACTCAGTTTAAAGGAAGTATCCCCTTACTTAGGTCAAATGTCCTTCTTGGCAAGAAGCTGTCGTTCATTTTCTATAGCAAAAACAATAGGTAGTCAAGTTTAAGAAATAACTGTAACAGAAACTAACATGTAACTGACTTGAAAAATGTATGTTAAGTATTTCACAACTGTGTTAACTATTTTTACAGGAGAAGTTTAAAAATAAGTATACTTTCAATAATAATTTAAGTATTAATTCTGATGCCTTTCCAAATTTATCAGTCTAAAAAGTTCTACATTTTAAATTCATTATCTATCTGAAAGATTCCAACCTTACCTTAGGATCTCATACTAACATGTTTGATTTCTGTGTTGCATTTTTTCTTTTCTTCCTGTGCTGGGGATTGAACATATGAGCTGGTGTATGACAGACAAGTGTTTTACCAATAAACTACACCCCCAGCCCAGAAGTAAGTTAGCTCATTTTGTAAAACAGTGTCTCATTATGTTGCCCAAGCTGGTCCTGAACTCCTGAGCTAAAGAGATCCCGCTGCCTTAGTTTTCCAAGTACCTGGGACTACAGGTATGAAACAATGTGAATGGCTGACTTCTATACTACTCTCAACATTTTTAATCACTTCAGTATCATTTGCTTAGTGCTGAATATTCCAACAAATGTCCACCAAAACACTATCAGGAATAATCAACTCAGTAATCTATAAACTTTAGTGGGAGGAGAGAGGACTAAGGCACAATAAAGAAAATCTTCAAACGGATAAAGTAGCATACCCTTCCTCAGAAACTACAGTATGTGTCTCCCTAGAGAGTTAAACGGATTTGAAATTCCCTTTATCTTTAACCTTTCCTCACTCTCTAGTTGAGATGCTCATAAATTTAAAGTACCCACAAACTGGAAACCAAGAAGTAGATATAAAATGCAACTAATGTAACTGTGTAAGCTGAAAATTGAAAAATTTTAGCTATTTATCTCTACTAATTTAAATATTCACTGAGGCAGTAATTCATGTGCCATCTTATTCTATATCATATATTACAAATTAAATGCTTTCGAAAAAATACTACCAGGAAATTCATTCAGTAAAATATAAAACAAAGAAGTAAAAGGTTATATGTAACAATTACACGAATTAAAATTAAAAAATAGTGACATTTTACTATCAATTCCATTTTAAGACTCAGATCACTTCAAATACATACCTTCTTTGTTAATTGCTTCAATCTTGGCAGGATAATAGCGACAGTCTGTCCAACGAGCCAGAACTTCTTCTCCAGCTTTAAAATCCTATTTTAAACAACTTTTAAGATCAATTCCACGTATAATAAGCATTTCCTTAACAACAACAGGCTTTTGTAAAACTTAACAGAATCCTTTTAAAATATGTCATTATGTATCTTGCGAAATTAACCAATGGAAAATGCTTGCTACTTACGAAGAAATCTTCCTCTTCTTTCAGCCCTTCTTTCCTTAGTGCGGGTCTCTCGAGGGGCCGCAATCTATTGCTATCCCAGTAAATCCATTCATCGTAACGATGACTCCAGCGTTCAAAATGGACTAACATCTTCCCCTCTTCATAGTCAATTTTTTCAATTCGTGATGGATACCTCAAAAAAATTAAAAAGAATTCATATCAAAGGAAACTTTTTAAAATGTTTATACAAAGTATTAAATTGAAAGACATCACTGAACTATTGCTTACCATTAAAACCATGAGCAAAACTATATGTCCATATTTTTAAACTATCAAAGCCACAAAGATTGATTTATTATTGACTATTATTACATGACTACTCTTAAGACCTGAAATTAAACCCTTTCATATTCCTAGCAGAAATTTAGATCACTGCACTGTTTTGGAAAATAATGTGTCAACATGCCTCAAGAGCCTTTATGTATATTTCTACTTTCTTGTCTAAATAATTCCAATTATAGGACTATGTACACAAAGCATTATTTGCAATAGCAAAGTGAATACCATCTAAAAACATGGTTGGAAAAACTGGAGATTGTCTAAAGCTGTACAAACTACGGCATATCTACTGAAAGGAATGTTAGTCTTTAAATGTGGTATACACAAAGAATTTTTCATGCGGAAAAATGAAAAAAATAACTGAACACTATATTTAGAATTATAGATACATATATTATGTATAGAAAAATATAAATATACCAGCACATACATCTGTCTCCATATGATATTAAGCACACTTGTTCTTTTAATTTTTCTGTACTTTCCAATATTTTATAATGAACATCAAAGAGGGTAAGGACAGATTCAGTAATGTCTTAAATTTTAAAATGTAAATATAACTTTGTTTTTGTCTCCACGAGTGATGATTCTCCTACAAGGTTAATTCCAATATAGAAATTACTTCACTTGAAACTTTTACAAGAAAAACTGGCTCATCATTCCTAATGTTCTACACCAAAATGTTCACAGATAACTCAAAAATTTTTTGAAAGGATGATTAAATAATATTAAGAACTCAATCACAGTCCATGGGAGATGGTTCAGCTCTAACAGTTTATTTTTTTGCTAACTTTTGATAAATTTGGAGTCTGTTTTCCCTACAGAAAACTGGCTTTAATTATAATGTCCAACAGACTTTACCTAACTCTGAAATGGATCACTACCTGTTTTATCATCATATTATCATGTTATCAAAGTCTTTTATACATTTTAATGGCCCTGAACCTTTCTGACAGACCTTCTTAGTTTGCTGACAGCCCCATTTCTTGTTTCATGATACTCAGCTACCTGGAATTTCCTCCACCACATGACAAATACTGTGTGCCAGCATTTGTGCTTTTGTATGTTGTTCTTTCTGCCCAGGCCTGAACTGCCCTTCCCTTCCTGTGTACACTCATTCAGGACTTGTGCTAGCATGTAACTACTGCTGTGAAGACTTTTCTACCTCCCATTCCCCATCTCTGTACAGGTTCTCAAACTGAGTGCTCTACAGCATTTTGTATCCCTTAAGACACTGTTATGTACAGCACCAAAAATTTTTTTTAAAAGATCAAATAAGAAAGGGAAATAGTAGATTAAAAAAGCTAAACTTACAAGGTATATCATGTACAGGTACCAATCCCCAATGATGAATGTTATCAATATGTACATCGAAAATGTACCATTAAAATACAATTAAAAAAAAAAAAGCTAAACTGATTTCTTTATTGAAAGACCTCTTAGTGCTGTCAACGAGATGAAGATAAAGCATTCAGTTTTACCAAACTTGGGGAAATATGTAACCCCTTTTATTGCAGAATGTTTCCTAACATTTATTGAGATAGCCTTAGGCATGAGGCTGAAACGCCTTTAAGCTCCGGGGATGATGGAAGCATGCTCACCCTTCTACACCCCACCATCTAGCACAATGACAGGACACACAACAGTCAAAGAGAGGGTTTAGGAATACCAGGAATAAGAAGTGACAATCTACACATTTCCTCAGATCTACCAAAGTTGCTGATTCAACTATAACATTAAGATCAATCTTAGTTGTCTTTTGGGGGGGAGTAGTGTCAGTAAGGGAAACCTTCATTAAAGAAAATCATAAAAAAAGAAA
This sequence comes from Hystrix cristata, assembly GCA_004026905.1. Taxonomy (NCBI): domain Eukaryota; kingdom Metazoa; phylum Chordata; class Mammalia; order Rodentia; family Hystricidae; genus Hystrix; species Hystrix cristata. The sequence continues at coordinate 4,614 of PVJO010003983.1, forward strand.
ATCTAGGAGGTCAACTCCCTGAGGTAGACATTCCCACCCAACACAATTAGAATCACTGCTATCATGCCTGTCTTTATCAGTGTTGCTCTGATTTGGTTTTTGCTCCTCTAGTTTTTAAAAGATACCAACTGTCAACAGTATCCAAGAAGCCCAGAACAAGGTTGTCCTTTAATATTTTGTCGATTATAAAAACTGACAAATCATCTTCTCAAAATATAAGAGCCTTCAATTTCACATGCTTAATTTGTCATTACATCTTGTAAATTCTGAATAAAAAGTAAGGAGTTTAGTCTCCAGCTTCCCTCAAATTCTAAATGAATGCTTCTCTATATATTTGAAACACTGTTCCCAAAGTGAGAAGAGTCTACAGTAACAGAGTTAAACACATCTTTATTTTCCTAACATGATTCAATTCAGCAAAGATTCAGAATTCAAATGCGATCGAATAATGTAAATCTAGTTTGCATTTTTAAATAGCTTATGGTTTTCCTAAAATATTTCAAATTCTTCTGGTTCACAGCATGCCTGATGCCACAACCAGACTAAAATTCATATTTTGGGGAACCTCTTCAGGATAAGTCACAGTCTATTATACTCATTATATAATTATCTAGGGATTGATATGTATACTCAGAATATGGGCCAAGAATTAAATAAATAACACGAATACCCAGGATTTTAATCTGTTTTACTTTTTACAAGATTTACTAATAAAATTTTGAATCTTTAAGATCTATGCTCTTATTAAATGTTAAGTGCTCTTTACATACATTATCTCATTTGATCTTGGAACCAGCCAAGGAATAGATAACATAATTTTCATTGAACAGATGAAGACCAGTCCAAGAATACACATGGTACAGCCAATATTCAAAGCCAAGAATAACTGGCACAAAAGCCTATGCTCCGCACCAAAAAGAGAAATAGTATAAGGGCTATATCTGAGTGATGATATCATACACAGTATGATATGTGCATACAAAATTGTACTTTAATTGTACTTTAAAAAGATGTTCTAATAGTTCAGAGAAAACTGGAGAGTCCACTGAAGGTCCTAGGAAAACAGGTTCCACACTGCACCCAGTAGAAGGACTTCAAGGATTTAGAATTAAAGCAAAGTGTATACACAGAACAAAATTCACTTATTCATTGTCCATTTATCATCTTGGGACTCAGTGCTAACAGAGTTGACAGTGAGGGTTCAGAGACAAATAGAATGTGGTGTCTGTCCCCAAGGACCATGTGGTTAGAGACTGAAGAGACATTTAAAGGAAACAGGAATACCCGCTGTGGTTAGATTACGTGGTAAAAAACAAGGCTGTTAAAGAAGAGTGGAACATCAAACTGGACTTGTTTGCTTGGTTCAAACTTGAAGTGCTTTGAAATAACAAACTAATGAAATGACCTTTTATTCTACAAATGAGGAGTCACTTAAAGTTTATAATTAATTTGGTTATCAATTACATCTTAGGAAGAAAATCACAGTAACAAGATCTTTGCAACGTATGCAAACTGTACAAAATGGAAATTAAGCATACAGTTCTAGAGAGTAAAATGATTTTCTTGTTCTAGCAGATGGCCTATAGTAATAATGTTTTGATACACACAGTAAAGGAAAAACACTGTTGAGCAAATGTATTCACAAATGCTTCCCTATACTGTACTACAACAACATTATTTTGATGCACTATTTACGCTTCACTACAACTGGATACGAATTGAACAGAAAATTTTTTTTACTGAATTTAGAAGATGCAGTGTTGTGTTTTTGTCACTTTTCTAAAATGCTGAATGACAGAAATCTGTTAAGAGTAAAGAACAGTGATTAGGCTCAGTCCCAGATACCTAACTGGCTTGGGAAAGATTTTAAGAAGTAGGCCATTGGAGTTTCAGAGTTTAAAGTGTCAGAGGTAAGATGCCAAAACAATGATTAGGAACAAGGAAAAAAAAGACATAATAAGCATATCTCTTAAGGAATCGACAGAAAGAGATGGAGAGAAGGTAATCTCACTAAAAGTATGATTCCCCAATATCAAAATTCGACATAACGATCTCTTATTCCTTATCAACTGTTACTGCGAAATACAGAAACTTCTGACAATCTACCTTCCCTACTATAATCCCACTTCCTAATGTATGCATTGCTTAAGTGATATGTACTTGTGTAAAATATAATGAAATAATTGCAATACGCTGGATCAACCTTGCTTTCCTATGTCTTTTATACCAGAATCCTGGAGAATGGAGTTTACCCTCAAAAAATTATTCAGCCTAAAATGAGTTCTAGCGTTTTTGGTTTAATGGAGGTGAAAAGCATACCAAAATAACTGAGAAGACTGAATTGACGCTTTTTGAATCAGCATGGGACCCTTTCTGAATCATGTCCTCTAATGGTCAAGTTAAACTGCAGCTATGTTGGCTATATCTACAAAGAGACTAAAGCATCACCAAGAATAAAAAATTTTACTCCCCCTGAATTCTAACAGCATTTTATTGCCTTGTTTTATACACTGCCATGTTAACACTGTGACTGGTACCTCCAACTTGTACAAAATTGTTCAGAGAGAAGCAGTATCTATAAGATCTGGTCAAAAAATACAGGGAATATTTAAATTTAAAATCTGAAAAATTTAGTACAGTAAAAGACTCATTGCCATTAAGCCCCCTAAAAAAATTCTCCCCCTCACGTCACTTTCTGAGGCAGTTCTGGAACTCTTCTTTCATATCTTTTTGAAGCTGCCACAATGTCCTGAATCAACACAAAAAGTTTATGGCAATTTCTCTCAAATAATAACATTATAATGTGTCTTATCTTCTTTATTCACTAGATGTGACACTGTGTGACCTCTGGCTCTTCCCCCAAAGTCAAAATTAACACGAAAGATAAACATCTTTAATTGATTCAAGGCACTAAGGCAGCCAATATAGTACAATTCACAGGATAAACACTCACAAAAGAGTTCAATCCTCAACACCAAAAAAAACCCCAACAAAACACTCACAAAAGAGGACTTCCAAAATTGCTTCACAAAGTGTCAAGAATAGAATAAGTGTATTTGAAACAAGGGGAAGTACTCTGAGGATTACTGGGAATGTGACTTACACTGTAATAAATTTTTAAAATTTAAACATTTACCATTATTTTTGATACAGATTAAATCCATAATCCAGTAAGAAACCAGACACTGACCAAGAGGTTAGCTATGTACTAACTGCATCATATCAGTTCCCTATAATTTCAACTCTTGGGTGTTATTCAAACACAAAGAAAATATGAGAAACCTAAAATGGGAATTACATTTACATGGGTGAATTCTTGTGGCTATTTTTGTTCACTCTTTTTCATGGGCAGGTCTTGACTAGGCCAAGAGACTGTGAATTCCCCGAAACTACAGGCAAGCCAAAGGCTATGTGTTTGGTGTAGACATTTATGAGTATTCTTTAGAGGTGGGGATTCCTGTGGTTTAATCAGAGTTTGAAAGGGATCCATAAACATACAAAAACTTCTAGACTGCAAGACATCTATTCACAGTCAAGCCATTAGTGTTCCATTAGGAGGAACCATTAGCGTTCCAAAGAGGGAAGGAATGGCAGACATATGGCTATGCCAGAAATATCATTTGATGGATTAATAATTTAAAAAAGGTCTGTATCCAATGTAGTAAGAGCAAAACAATTATACACTTGAATTTAGAGAACTCATTCTGATATCTTATCTATCTTGATATAGCCAGATTTTTACCTATACTGATAAAGCCAATCATAAGAATATAACAAGGGAAATTCTGACATAGTTATGGTCTAGAATCTTCTACACTTAAACCAAAAGACAGACTTGATAGCTACTTATAGATGGTTTGCAATCCGCTGAGCAACGCCAGAATGTGCTACCAAATGCCCTAAAGATCACCAAAACTCACTAAAAGATATGGGTTGAGATTTAAGTAATAATTTGAATAAATGCCATATCAATCAAAAAGACTAAAGTATTTTTTATAAATTGCCCGCAGTTATTCAAATTATATACTTTAAATAATAGTCATTTTCTTATTTATATTGCTATGATAATATATGTTTGTTTTTTTTTGCCAGAGCCTACTGTGTGCTAGGCAATTATTGTACCACTGAGCTATGTCCCCAACCTATAAATTTTATAATTTATGTAAATTTAGAAACTAACAGGTTCTCAGGTTCATTTCATTTAATCAGCAAGGTAATAAAGAACCAAATAAGCACTATAATGCAATAGCTAGTGAAGATAATTTTGTACTACATTCAGAAAAAGCATTTAAGAAGAATGGACAAAGGAGTTCCTTTTTTTAGGACAGGGTCTTGCTATGCAGTTCAGGCTGGCCTCAAATTCATGGCAATCTTCCTGCCTGCCTCAGCCTCCCAAGTGCTGGGATTACAGGTGTGTACCACCATGTCTGGCACAAGGTAGTTCTTTTAAATTTTAAAGGACAGTAATGTATGAAATACACTTGAAATCTGACTTAAACATAATCTTAAATAATAGCAGAATCCTAGAGAGTTAGGATGAATAGCTTTAAAAGGTTTGTGGACAAGAACTTCATTTACAGCATGGTGTTGATTAAAAATGACAAACATACTAGAAGAGCTAGAAATAGAAAAGAACTGTCTTACATATGATTGTCAGGAGGATTATTTCCCAAATAATAATTAAGGTGCTTTGGATAATAATTTGGATTGCTTTGCAATCCAAAGCAAACGCAATATTCTTGTAACTTAGGAACCATGTTTACCTTACTGGAAGGACTTAAGTTTACCCTATAATTTTCAAAAGTGTTCCCTCACTTACCCATTGATTATACCTGTAATGACAGTGTAACCTAGTATTATCATACCAGCATTTTAAAATTCAGTGCATTCATTGCATGCTAATTTATTTCACACTTTCAAAAAAACTATACTGTAAAAGAAAACAATCTTTTGATTAATTCAAACTTGGTAATCCAAAATGAAATATAAATAGAAAATAATCTAGAATTTTAGACATGTTCAGAGAGTAGTTCATGGGAGAAAAATCACACCTTCTCCAACAGTGAATTCTAAGAGCCTCACCATGTTATTTCTCAGATCTTCACGCTGACCCGTACATCCCCAGGACACACACCCATCACAAGCTGCCAGTTCAGCCTGCTTCCTACTGTCCACACCTCTGTGGCAAAGGGTAAGAAGAGATTTAACTATGTATTTTCCTTTAGAACCGTGAGGCTTTAATGCTTCATTTGAGATCACTGGATTTAAATTCCTAATTCTCTCATCACCAGAGTCCATGAGCCCATCAGGAGCTCCTCGCAACACTGGTGCACACAAGGTTTAAATATTTTACTTAATTACACTTAGCAAAATTCAAACTCCTAGCAGGCTGCAGTTCCCTAGTTCAATTATTACTTAGTATTTAGGGCACTTAAATTTTATTTTTTTCCTACTACAAACAGTCATATTTATTTATATGCTTACTGATTAGTTTTAAGAATTTAACATTCATTCCTTCTCTATGTGACTGTACATTCTTAATGTTCACAGTATTACGAAGTTAGTATTTATTAAGTGACTACAATGTGGCAGAAACCATGTTAAACTCTTAACATACCATAATCTTGTTTAATCCTCAAAGAACCCTTTGTGTGAGGTACAATTACTGTTCCCTGCTTTGGTGGTACAGTACTGGGGATTAAACCCAGGGCCTTGGCACTGAGCTACATCCCCAGCCCATCTCTTATTCTGAGAGTCTCATTAACATGCCTAGGCTGGGACTCTCCTCAAGAACAGCAAAACCGAGGTGACTTTTTCAATATCCTATTAACTTCTCTTTAAAAAAGTATACCACTGATATTGGAAACATAAAATCAAAACTAGTATTTTCTGCTTCAGCTTAAAAAAAATCATTTAAAGATGAAATTAAAAACAGTTAAGCATCTGCAGATGCCAGTTCTGTCTACTCAGCAGAACTAGAACTGTACTATATTCTTTTTAGTAGTTAATTGCTTCCTAGCTAGTGGCTTTAATCAAGCCCCACTAACAAATAAAGGATTATCTAATGTGATGTGACAAGTGTGAAATCTCACAAAACATAATGACAACATTCAGCAGGAATGATGTAACAAATAGGAAAATGGATGTGTGTGATACATGATGGCTGCACTTTAACCAAATGTCAGACAAGCAGATAAAGTTATTTTTCCTCTTGGGCCAATTTTACCATCATATGAACACACATACGCACAGTGAACAAAGCACAGTAAGTTTCAGATCTCCGGACTTGACACATTTACAAATTTATGAAGGAAGTTAGGAAATCATCAGCTGGAAGATGTGATTCTAAAGTAAGTTCAGGGAGAAGCTCCCTAGGATATAAACAGCTAAAATTAACCTGCTTTGCCCAAGCTAATTCTAAGGAACAAAAGCAACATACTCGCCCTGCACTTTCAGACCCTTTCTGAACATTAGATATACATACATCACTAGATTAAGTCAGGAATTCAGAAGGCCTGTGAACGAACAATGAGTCCTAGCTGACTGAGGCTCCAAGCTTCAGGGCATCCTATGGGAGGCTACAATGGGCGGCAAGGGAGAGCTCACTACTTATGGAGCCAAAGGATCCATGATCTACAGTTTCAAGCCTCTGCACTTTTTGTTCCAAATTATAATCACTCTTCTCTACTTTTCTGAACTTCATTTCCTCTTTTTCCAGTGACTAGCAGTTCTGCACAAGCTATATGACTCTTTCTTATCTTACTTCTGCCTCATGCCTGTGTTATTTACCTGTCTAAAAATGAGATCAAAATATCTGTCATTCCCGAATAGGTGCAAACAGATAAAAGAAATTGAGTTTAGAGTTCAACAGGACCCGAAATATCATCTAAAATGTCACACTTTCACTGGAAGGCTGAAGAGCATTACAAACCTTATTTTCTGACATCTAATTACATTTATTTTTTCCAGTATTACTCTCCTTTTCCAGAAAACTGCTAAACAAGGGGGGAAAAGGCTGAGATCAGAAAAGGTTCTATTTCCAAAAAAGAATCCACATAATTAAAGGATGTACATGAGAGAAGGAAGAAGCACAGTGAGACAAAGTGTGCTGTAAAATAAATGTCTAACCTCTTTCTAATCTCGTGGATTTCTCATCTTTAGCATCATTAAAAGGAGTTTAACAGGCTTTATCTAATGAATATTCTAAAAATTGAAGAAATGAGATGTTTGTACATTTGCATAGACCTACTTGATGATTATATTAGATGGCTTACTTAGACCTTAAGATTCAAAATCTGTGACTATCTAAATGTAAAGAATTTCAAAATTTAAAAAGTCTTCAATTTGAATTCTCTGCAAGAGAATTCTTAACCTAGAGTCCATGGACAAGTTTTCTATGAGTTTATGAAGCTAATATATAGTCCAATTCTTTTAGTATATACATGCAATTGCATACATTTTCTGAGTCTATTGCTGAAATTAGATTTTCAAAGGTAATGACTCAACAATAATTATTTTTCAATTATATATAAATATATAAGACAAGATGTATAAGACGAAAATATGTAAGACAAAAATTATATTCATATTAGCAAAAGAATCTCTATTTTAAAAGTACTTTAGAAGTATTCATGTAATGTTCCTACAAATTTCAAATTTATTTAATATTACTTAAATACAATTTCATTTTTAAAATTTGATCTATATGCTACTTTTCAGGAGCATTTTCCTATCCTAAATATAGATCACATAATGTTTTCCTTTAAATACCTAAATCTAGTCAGTAAAAAAAAATAAATTTTTATTCCGAAAACATGTACTTCTTTTAAATTAGAAGATACTATATTTGCTACAATCTTAATTTCCTCAATTTTCTGATGCTATTCAAATTCTGTTCATGAACATCTTAAAAACTCACATTTGCAAATGTTCCATACAGTTCAAAAACCTCCAAATGTGTGGAAACAGCATTTACCAATTCAAATTTATACTGTTCTATCAAACTCTGATACTTGGGAACATCTCCACATTTTTAATCTTTCATTTTCCTTTTCTTTAGATCTAGAAGAGATTAAATAGAAATATTCCAAAAGAAGTCAGAAGAGCGTAACTCATCTGAATGTTTTAAATGACTCTATAATTCCAGGTTCTTAAAACTAACACCAGAGCATATTATTTGATCTGTTGTTTTCATAACTACATTACTTAATTATAGGTTAACTTTTAATTCCAATGAAAAGACAGTTAAATCAGTAGTCAAGACCAGTTTTAGTTTATCATTTTTATTACTAATAATATTCAGAAGAAACTGTAATATCATGTAAACTATAAAACTATCAAAAGATGAAGATTTGATTATCACCCCAAAAAGACTGCTACAACTTGTTGGAATACCATGTTTTTCCTTTTATGATTCTATGATTCTGACCAACTCCCACAGCAACACTAAAGATGTACTTCAAAAGCTTATACACTTATATCCTCAAAGATTTTCAACTCCCCTCTTCCCTTGCATTTACTTCAATGTTTTGTAATTATACATGAATTTGCAGAATTTAAATCAAGTTTATATACTTTGATCCTTAAAGTCAATCCACAAATAAAAACAGTAATACTGCTTCCATTCCATTTGATAAACAAGCCAAGTCAAAGGACTTCACCACATTTACAGGATTAATAAGTAACTGTCTAGTTTAAACCCATCCACTAAGTGTCTCCAAAGTAATATCAAATGCAAACCTTCACTTTCTCCAAATATATTAGCGAATCAAAATACTGAACCACTTTCATTCTTATGTTTCTGCCTTCATGATACTGTAGATCAATGTCAAGGTTTGCACAGGCAGAGATTATAGTGGAAAATATGATGGGGACAAATAGAAAATGGTTGATTATATTAGCTGAACATTAGCATGTTGAAGTCCTTACACACTGCTTAGAAATAAGTTAACGGAAATGTTTTAAGACTATAACGTTTTCAAAAATTAAAAGAGCCAGTACTACTTAGTAGGAGTTAGGTTCAGGGAGTACTGAAGAAATCCAAGTATCAAATACTAGAATAATTCTATTTTTTCCTCCTATTTCTTATTTTTCTAATCCCTCTGTTCCCCCCACACCGTTCCCTTTCCCATTTGAACACTTTGTAAATAAGGAGGGAGGAGGTGAAAGGAGGGGAAGGGAACAGAAAAAAAGAAGCAACAAGATATATCATGCACAGGTACAAATCCCCTATGATGAATGTTACCACTATGTACATTTAAAATGTACCATTAAAATAAAATTAAAAAATAAAAGAACACTAGAATGAGAATGACTGACCTGACAATGCCTTCTCAAGGCCTGTACTTGTTAGAACCAGTAAATAATCAAACCACTAGTGGGTTTTCTGTAAACTTACTTAGAAAAAAAAAAGTAACAAATCAGCACTTAAAAACAGAGTGTATTTTCAAGGATAATACATCTTTCCGAACTTTAAGGAGTTCGTGGTTTGTTGTTCAGGCAGTAATAATGTACTTTTTCTAAGAAAAACAGATCGAGTCGTCTTCTTAAACTGAACCTATCAAGTCAAATCTACCCCCAACCTAGAAGTGTGAGCTTAACTTGAGTTTATTCCTAATTTAGAGTTTATCCTTTTACTTTAAGAGACATACTAAAACTTACTTTCCTTTTTTATGTAAAGGAAAACCTTTTCAGTAAGGAACGAATTGGAATTTTGAGTGTTCTACAATCACTACTTTCCTTCAGCACTTTTTTTTAAAAGATCTAACAACATGTGATACATTAATTCCCCAATGACAGATATACTGCTTAATATAAAGGTCTCGAGTACAGGCATATAAGCAAGATTTGCATTCCTGCATCACCCTACCTGCTCCCTACCTGTGCGATGCTTTTAACAGTTCAAAATGTATTTATACAACTATGAGTAAATACTTTTCAAATTGAATAAATTTGGAAGACAAAGCATTCACTAAGGATGGAAAAAACAGAATATGAACGAAAGGAGAGAAGAGGAAAGGAGGAAGGGAGGGAATTATGTCAGTACATTTTCAAAGATTATTCTGGTTCTCATAAGAATGCAAATAATGAAATAATCCTATACTTGTATCTGGCACTAAAGCAAAACTTTGCAGAATTTATATAGAATATAGAATTCCTTTTTTACAAGTGGAATTATACAAAGAAAAAAGTATAATTATCTCATTTAGAAATAAAACCTGTTACGAACACTCAGTCTCATAGAACTTTTGTGCTGCATACAAAATTAACTAAACCTCAACAATAATTATCCTGTGGCATACTATTTAAAATCAAATGTATAGCACACCTACATTTAAGTAGTTCTTCATACTATTGGCTTTGAAAAGCAGAAATCACAGTAAAAAAATGACCTGTTTGAATTATCTTAATTATTTTTCAATTAAGGAGCTGTCTGCAGCAGAAAGCTAAATTCTTTATATAAATGAGCTCATAAAAATCAAAATGATGATAAGTTTCACTGATGATCATGTGATTATGCTGGCTAATGTTTACTCAAAGAGAACATGATTACTGGGGTCATTAGGATTAAATCTAAGCTTTATCAATGAATACATCTTCATTCTACCACTCTAATAAGCATGTAAGAAATTTCTTGGTGAGAAGCTACAGTTTTTCATTTGTTCTTAGAAATTACAAATGCACAGAATATTTAGTACATGGCTTTTAAAGTAATTCTTTTTATAATCTTTTTCTTTTAACTGCTGGATCATAAATTTAAAAGCCGTTGAATTAGAAAACATTTTACTATGAAAGTAAATTTCTCATCAAGACCAAAATTATGTTAGCATCTCTGAAAAGTACCAAGATAACTAATGAGCTACGTGCTTCTCCAAAGCTGCAAGTTAGTTCAATTGCAACTGTGTCACTTAAGAAACGTAAGAGAATATAGTAATATGAATTAACTACTTATTCGCAAAATCAGTAACTTTAAAAAATCAATAACTTAAGATTAATATCAAAAAAGGAGTATTATTTCTCTACTCTTATGTAACAGAGATTCAATAGTATGCCTTCACATGTTAAAGCTACTTTTGGCCAAATCAAAACCAAAAGAGCCAATTATTACCTAAACTGGTACCTTCCGTGGCATAATGTAATGCAGTGTTTCTCAACTGGGGGCATTTTACACCTTACATCCCATGGTCACCTGGCAGTATCTGGAGACATTTTATCATGATCATTACTGGGAGGGAGCAGCTGCCTGATTCCCAGGTTCTCCCAAGCCCCTTCTGAAATACACTGTGTACACTATCTACCTGAAGAGAGCAACAATTAAGCCCACTAAAAAGAACTACCCACTAAGATGCAGGTTTGGGCAAGGGGCAACTACCTGTGACTGTCCACCTCAAACTGTAGTTTCAAACTGTCATAAGGCATGGCCTAAGATTGAGGCCATTAAACTAGGGGGTCAGGGAAGTATGCTAAGCTCTAAGGCCAGATGATAAGAGAGAGAAACCCTAGACCAGTCTAAAGTCAAATATGAAGACGAAATAAGATTTTTCTGTTATTGCCAATTCGGGAGGTCAACTTAATTCAAATCAATCAAAAGAAAATCTAAAAAATGACTGCTATAATTTTAATGGAATTGTAGTGAGAAAAAATATCAAAATCCTGGTAAAGTGATACAGCTGCTAATCCACTAGACCCGTCAACCAAAATAAATGGACTTTAGAAGGAGCAAAGGCAAGACTGCCAGAAGAAAAACCTCTCTAATCCCCTTCTCAGATGAGGGGCCTGAGAATGGCAACCCATTCTGACCTACCAAAAGTTATCCAACACTTGGGAAGCTGATCACTTGAATTCCTTCTCCCCCTCCCAATATAGAGCATGTTAAGTACACAAGGTTACCAAGACTTTCCAGATGCCTTATATTCTAGACTATTATTTTCAGTTCTTAAACACCTAAAATGACTGTGCTAAATTGCTCAAAAAATTTTAAATCCTAAACCTGAAAATCCTAAAAACTAAAAACCAATATACATGTGCATTCAAATTGTGAATACACTGATGGTTCTGCTACCATCAGTAGAATAAATAGCAACTCATCAACATATGTAAAGCTACAAATACTGTGCGTTAGGTCAAAATTCTGTATTTTTCATACCATTTTTGTAAGTAGTCCAGTGCCTCCAAACGAGCACCAATCTCAAAAGTGATTCCAGGACGATTTGGGGGCTTTTTACTCATCTTGAGATCCTATTCTTCAGTATTCTCTTTTCACTACCTCAAGAGGAAAAAAGAAAGTTAGATTCCACTGCATAAAATGTATAAGCACTGTGTAAAAGCACAGGCAAATTTAAGCATTTTTTAAAATGAGAATTTAAAATACTTGACAAATTTTTTGAAAATCTGAATGATGATTACCAGCATGTCTAGGTAAAGGAATGTGCAAAGTACAGGCAATCTTGACAAACAATTAAGAAAAAGGACACATAAAGATGGCTAAGAAGAATAAAGATGTACCATTATATTTACTAATGGCAAAAGTACTTTAAATTTTAACTTGAAAACATGAGAAAATTTCCACAAGGACAGCTGAAAATGTTTTTGTCTTTGAAAAATTAAGACAGCTGAGTTTTCTGGAACATGACTAAAATACTTGGGAGAACAAATTAATTGTTCATTTAGTCTCAAGAAATATGTCAGTGCTTCATAAAACAAAACACTAGGCAAGACACTAAGAACACACAAAGCTGGAGGAAATCATAGACATACTCCTACACCGATGAGTCTAGTAATTACTCTTGTGATTAGGATGTTTCATTATCAGTGATTCCCCCACTTTGGCAGCAAATGATTCAACAGCTTTAACATAGGGTTGCAAAGGAAATTTCTCTTTCACATTTCCTATTTGGTAAGTAATAATATTTGGGATTTTCTTAACTCTGACAATTTCTAATATACTTCAATATATGGTGCCCACACATTGCCAAGAAAAGTGGCTGTAATGTTAAATAAAAATTGTGGAAAAGTACATTTCTTCTCTACATCATTCATGTGTGAAGTGTTCACTATCCCTCTGGCTCCACTATCGACCCAGTGCATTAGGTTTCCCCCTTTTTCACCAAGTATTTGAAAACTATCAATACATTTTAGGATGATCTAATCAAAATACACTTGGTAATATTTTGTTATTCAAGATTACTAGTGACTGTACTCCTTCAAGTTTAAAAGAAATCTAATTTTCTTGTAATGGTTTGGTCACAATTTAAAATAGCCAAAAACACAATAGAAAACATAAAATTCCAACTGTCCCCCACTCCTTGGCGAAAAAAAATCAGACAGGTAAGGGGGGAAAACAGCATCAACACTCTTCAACTCTCCACCAAAAAAAGTGAACTCAAAGTATTAGTGGTTTGGGGGATAAAGCGGAGACACCTTCCTGGCGTGGCATCAGCAAATATTAGTAAATTTAGAAGTTAATGGGAATCGTGTCCAGAGTGTATTTGGTGTAAAGGGAATAAATGTGTGAATATTTTAATAGCAATCTTGTCACTGTGCAACACATAAGGCAGTTACTTAAATGTGTGTGTAGAAATCCAGCCAGAATTTCTGCTATTCTTCACGTGAAGAACTCAAGAAGAGAGAGTTCACCAGTTAAACTAACAAGTTCTAGGATCACACTTAGTGTCCAGAAGTAGCACAAACACCCCCCACCCGGTCATGCACTAATGGATAAGGCACCAGAAAAGACAAAATTTCCTTTTTCTTAGGGGGAGAGGGAAGAACGAAAGATTTGAATTCGAGAACTTTTAAAAAATGAACCTACTGGAGGGAAAAATTCGAAGCAAAACGGGGCAGAAAGCATAGAAAAGAATAAAATAGGAAGGTGAAAAAAAAGAATGGCAAAAAAATGTAAGGATGGTGGAAGCTGTGGAAAATGACAAGTGGAAGAGACGAGAAAATCAGTCAGACACAGACACGAAGAAAGTGAAGCGAGGGTCAGAGCAGGTCCGCGAAGCCAGGAAAGGTGGGGGCGAGGCGGACGCGGAGGGGCCGCGAGAGACAGGCAGGAAAGGCTCCGACCGGCTGGCCCGGAGCCGAGCAACCTCCAGGTTTGACAGCCGCCGGCCCTCAGCAGGGGGGAAGGAAGGGAGGGGGAGAGCGCGGCGGCGCCCAGACAATAGGGCCGGCGGGCGCGGGGAGCGGGGCGGGAGGGAGCGGGCCGAAGAGACGCCGGCGCGGGGGCGGCCCGGGCGACCAGGCGGGGCCGGTGGCTTCCAGGCCCCGCAGCCGCCTCTTACCGACTCGGCCTCCTCTCCGCACAGCAGCCGGGCCGTCCGGGGCCGAGCCGGGGCTCGAGCAGGGCGGCCAGCCCGGGCCTCCGCCTCCGCCCAGGCAGCGGCCAGGGAGGGAGCAGAAGCGGAGCGGGCCGAGGCCGCGGCGCCGGGTCGGCCCGAGAAGGCGCGGGAGGGAGCTGGGTCAGAGCCCTCAAGCCCGCTCAGGGTCCACTGCCATCGCCTCCGCCTCCGCCTCCACCGCCGCCGCCGGCCAACCCTGACGCTACGCCGGGCCCGGAGACGTCAGCCGCCCGCGACGCGCCGGAAGCGGGCCGGGTCGCGTCACGTGACCCGCAAGGGTTGGGCTCGAGCCGCGCCGCTGATTGGAGGGCCGCCCTTGGAGGCAGGGCTTTGAGAAGTTGGCCCACGGTTAGCGGGAGGTGCCCGCGGTAGCGGTGCGGGGACCTGAGTTCTGGGCGCCCGTTGGAGTTTGTGAAGTGTTTGACCTTTGAAGGATGATGATGAAGGCCACTTCAGATTATTATTACTGATTTCATGGGAACCGGCTTCCCAAATCCCCTCTTCCCAAGACCCCGGGCAAGCTTGGGTAAATGCAGTGCTTTCCTACATCCACATTCCTTTCCACTTTTAAGAATAGAGCAAATGTTTGCTGCTAAAAAAATACTTAAACGTCTCGTAAAATGGATGCTTCGTGGCAGACACTGTGCTGTAAATGTACCACATGATAATCACAAGTCTAGGAGAGCCTTACAATACAAAATACAGCTATTATTAAGGGGTCCATGTGTGTGTGCAGCTGCAGGACCTAAGGTGCGGAGCCTTCCAGAAGACTACGCAGCTCATGAGAGCAGAACAACTTTTATTGAATACCTGTGTCCCCAAATCTGTGCAGAGCACAAAGTATAGTGTCCATGCTGTAGAGAAAACCTACAAGTGGTCCCAATCAAAGTAATTTTTTTTAATAATGGAGATTATGTACAGTTTATTTTTTATAGGTTTTTATTAAAATTTATCCAAAATTACACAAACTTACGGGCCATTACACAAGCTTACAGACCACAATACATTGTGCCTTTTGCTTCTGACAGTGACCAATGTAAACAACCACATAGATGCAGCATTAAGTCACAACTACGTAAAGTTACTAGTACCTATGTACATGTCACTGTTTTAAGTTTGGTCCAAAGCAGGCAGCATAGCAATCCCGGACTTCACACTATACCACAAAGCAATAGTAATGAAAACAGCATGGTACTGGAACAAAGATAGACACGTAGACCAATGGAACAGAATCGAGGACAAAAACTTCTCCAGACATATTCAAGTATGTGATCTTTGACAAAGGATCCAAAAACCTGTGTTGGAGGAAAGATATCCTATTTAACAAATGGTGTTGGCAAAACTGGTTGTCAGTTTGTAGAAGAATGAAACTGGACCCATATCTTTCACCATATACGAAATTAAAATCAAAGCGGATCAAAGATCTAAATATTAAAACAGAAACTTCAAACCTTCTGGAGAACGAAATAGGTAAAACACTTGAAGACATAGGAGTAGGAAAGGACTTCCTAAACAGAACCTCAATTTCACAGGAAATAACAAGAAGAATCAACAAATGAGATTACATTACACTGAAGAGTTTCTGTACAGCAAAAGAGTCAATTAGCAGGGTGAAGAGAAAACCCACAGAATAGTAAAAAATCTTTGCTAGCTACTCCTCAAACAGAAGACTAATATCTAGAATATACATAGAACTCAAAAAAAAATTAAACTACCTAAAATCGATGACTCACTCAAGAAATGGGCCAATCAAAGTAATTTTGAGATGAAACATCTCTCTGGCTGTGCCACTCTGGCTCCCAAATTTTCTAAGTGCATTGTTGCATACAAATGACATTTATATTTATCTTGCTCACAGTGTGGAATTAAAATAGGAAAGTAACCCTCTTTAAGCTTCAGTTAGAGTGAGATTTGGTAAATTAAGCAAACGTTCATATTCATCATTTAATTTGATGGACATTCATTCAGCACCTACTATGCTGCCAGTAACTGCTGAGCTGCTCTGAGCATGGTGATACATAGAAAAGACATAAATAAGACAGTATCCAGGGGATGTTTGTCTTGTTTTCTGGCTTCCCAGCATCTGTATTCCTTTCCATGTTTGAGAAAGTTCCTATCATGGTTTTATTAATTCAGCACATCAACTAGTTCTAGAATTTCCCTTTGTACATGACAGGATTATACTTTCCACCTTCCTTAGTGTTACGTGTGACCAATTAAATTGCTATAGAATGAAAATAGAAGTAAACATTATCATGGTCAGTATAACATCAAGAACCAGTTCACCAAGCTCCCTGTGCCTAGCACAGTGAAAAGCATGTCTGAAATGATAGCTGCTGTAGCCACCCAGGTTCTGATAGAATATGATAAACCCAGGACCCACTGATAATCTACAAGGTTTATGTTGTATAAGGAAATAAATATTTATATTTAAGCAATGAATATTTATTTCTTGGGGATTGTTTTTTACACAGCATAACCTTACCCAAACTGGCAGGTTCCTTTGTGAATCTTGGAGGCAGAGTCAACCACTCACTAAATATAAGTTGAAAATTTCAGAAACAAGTGTTCTTAGTCTTCCTTGTGGTTAAGTACTGGTCTCAACTATGTTAATTAAAGTCGCTTACTGAGATTTTAGTATCAGAAGTTGCTAATGATACTCAAAATAAGGAAAACATTCTCCAATATCAGTGAAAGTAGTGACAGTCTAGTTTTTAACTTTTAGCTAGAACTAAATTTTATTGAACACTGGTGGAACTCCTGCCAAAACATACGCCAGTAGGTAAGAAAATAAATAGATATTATTGTAAACCACTAAAAAATTTAGGGTGTTGTAATTTAAATAAAATGTATTCATGAAGGGTAATACAGATTCTATTCAATCTCCACTATTTGTTCTGAATCCACCAATCCACAATCCACCCCCAGAGGATGGTTCTTCCATTTTAATTGAGACTAACAAGGACTCTCTCCAATAATGTAAGTTGAAGAATAAAAATGCCAATGAGGTCTTATGTAAGTAAGTGTCTTGTGTGAATTGTGTAGACTAGTTGTTTCCTATGGAATTATTACCAGCCCCTTGAGGGCACTTTGGAAATAAGAAAGGGCGATGTTTTTAGTGGTTACATGAATGGGTTAGGGCACTGCTACTGTTTAGTGAGGTGGGACCAGGACTGCTGGACATCAAGAAATGCACACTGCATTCCCATGCCTTGAAATATTGCCTCTGGCCATGCATAACTTTTGAATATTCCTCCAGACATTCATATGGGTGAAAAACTTGTTTTTAATTGTGCCTATAATTGAGTTTCATATATAAGCCCAAAGTATTTTTGCAAGGTTTTAATGCATTACGTTTAATTTTCCAAGAGCAGAGAAACTATTTAATAAAAGGCAATATGGTTCTATTTTTCTAAACATTAGCAAGAATTTCTTTCTTTTAAAATATAATGTCCCCAACAGCTAAGCTACACATGGTGTTTGAGGCACTGCTAGGATGCACTTGTATCAGTTTGCATTCACAGCTATTGCTTTCAAGGTAAACCTAAAGTTAGGTGCAAATATTTGATTACTTCATTATGTCTCTTTGTGAATCATGGCTAAACATTATATATTGATATATATATAATTTTATTATGAATAATTTCCGTAATGCTTGTTCCTCATATTAGTATTGTCACCTTGATGTCTTAGCATGTGTATGTGTGTAGCTTAATTATTATCTATGAATTTGATTTCGGAAAACGGAGAGGGCATTGCATAATATTTACTCCAAAAAGGGGACATTGATTCTGATAAAACTGAAAAAAACATCAGGTAGAGTATCATTTCCTCTTTTGTCCATATAGTATTAAAGTTCAGGGTCTGGGCAGAGATATAGAACCAAGAAGAGTCTAATAACGACTCCGCAGCTATCTAGCAGGACTATGAGTGGCTATGATCCCTCCTTTCTTCCATCTAACACACCCTTCTTCCAGATGGCTGATGCTGGCCATCAGTCACTCCATCTCCAAATATAGAAAGGAAAACTTACAGCTGTGTTTGAGGAGAACCAAACAAGCAGTGGGCAAATTATCTTGAAACAACAGTTGTTAGGAAGAAATCACTGATCTAAATTCCTCCAACATTAAAAATATGAACATGGAACCATAATACTTCCTGGAATATTTAATTACTGTATACTTATTTTAAGGGAGGAAAAAGTCATTTCTAAATAGCAGATATTCCTTGATTACATAGAAAGCACATGAAAGGTTTTTTATGTATTTATTTAACAGTTGTGATTAACATCAGAAAGACAATCAAAGTAATTCAAGGTTTGAGTTTTTTTTTAAATAGACTAGTTTACTAGAAACCTGAACTGCTGCAATAGACACCTTTGACAAATCTCTCCATTTCAAGTATTTAAAAATCTTTGAAAATGCATTAGCATCATTTCTTTTGCCAGCAGAAAGCTCACTTCTCTTGTCTCTCCATCACCACATCCCTTTACCAACTGACCAGAAGTGATAGGCTTTCCAGAATGAATCGCTGGCAGCTGGACCTCCAGGACAAGCATGAAGCAACAGAGGCATCATCTCTACAGATGCCCACACAGCATTCTGCCCATGTTTCTATTGCACTTCCTATTGCTGTTTGCTATAGATTTATATACCACTTTCTTATAATACATACATATCATACATGTAATCATTTGATATACATTGATATGTGTGTGTGTGTGGTGTGTGTATAAATTAAAGTCAGGTGCAATTCCCCATAAACTTTAGGATTGGATTGTTATAAAAAAAGTGGCACATTTGATATAGCATATACACATAAATATATATAATCATATATATGTATGTATGAGTATATAATTATTTTTTGTAAGTTCAAATGTTACTCAGAAGCCCTGTTGGTCTGTGAGATTTTAAAGACCTAGATTCAGCAAGAATGGTTTTAAGATAATCACTGTCTCTGCTAGCAAAGGTCATAAAGCAGTATTTGGTTCAGCAATTACGAGAGACAAAGAGCTCCTTTTTGTGCAGATTTCTCTGAAACGAGGGCTCTACTTTATATTTATCCTTCAAACCTGGACACTTTTGATAGTGGAAGGAATCATTATTAATAATTACTCCAGAACAGCACGTAGGTTGCTTTACAGTCCCATACAGAGACATGTGATCATGCCACATAAAGCAGGAATAAATAACAAGGAGAAATAAGGTAGGGATTCCTTAAACAGATAATCATTGAACACGAAATTCACTTTTGATTCCTCAGTGGGTTTTCCTTTTTGGAATACCAGGACAAAGGATGAAGTCTTTACTATCACCTGCTTCATTGAGACTTTACACCTCCTCCAAATTCTGCTGTTCACTAGTCTCATTTTCACTCACCATATCAGTATTTCTCAAGCTTTGTTCCACCAATCATCTGCATTAGACTTACCAGGGCTGTTGATTAAAATGCAAATTTCTGGGTCATACTTTGTATCCCAGGATTGAGGACTACACTTTATTAAGCCACCCTAATGATTCTTATGCACACAAAAGTTGCAGACTTGCATGATGTTATAATTCATGTGGTTGTGTGAGAATGAAAGTTTAATGAAAATCTCTCTAAGAACAAAAGGAATGTATTAGTTTGGGGAGTTAGCAAGAGTTAACTGGGTCAGTTTGGAGAGTTAACAAGAGACAAATCGGTCAGTTTTCTTCAGGGATCAAATTAAAATAGCTTTCACTTTGCTTCTTAAGAGTTAGCATGATTCTTAGGATCGATATCCTGGTCCCAGCTTCCAATCTGTCAATATAACATCCTAGTGGACATGAAAACAAGAATTAGAAGTTATTCTCTGCCTGACCTAAATTAAGCTCAGTGATCAACCTTGAACTATGCATTGTGGCTGTGGAGTGGCTCGCAGCTGGACTAAGAGTAGAGACCAGGCCATCCTTCAGGGAGTAAGAGGTGGAAAGGATGAGGTCTTTAAAGAAAACTTAGTATCCTCCCCTTGCCAATCAGCCTAGAGTTCTTTTGCTTGATTCAGATGGAAAAACTGAATCAACAAAATGCAAATCTGCTAGCAGGCCTGGAGTCACTAGGTAAAGCTGGACGCCAGTGGCTAACACAGCCAGCCGCTGGTCACCTCTGCTGCCCATTGCTGCCTTCCAGTGCCAGCCTGTGCTGGACACCGTAGGTTGACTCTACCGGGTGCTGGTCTCTGTCCTTGGTCTTCATTGCCTGATGGTCTCTAGAGTTCTTTGGTGTTAGCAACTCTAAGGATGTATTGCTCTTTCTTTGGAAACAACCACTCTGTCCATACTACTAAGGATAAAAATTCCAAATAGATTTACAGGGCCTTTGGAGCCCACGCTACCAGAGAAACAAATCATAAGCAGGTTTATGGGAACACCAAAGTGAGTTCTTATTTTACCAGGTCCTGTACTATGATACAAGGGGGTCAGTACACAGGAGGGAACACTCCTGGACTAAAACCCAAAAGTGGCTGGAGAGTGCTGCTCATAGCAGCTGCAGGCCCGTTTCAGTGAGGGTAGGGCTGAAAACTTGCTATGAATGTTGGATTATGCAAATAAGAGGCCTAGATCTCTCCCTCCATGATTTTAGCCACTCCAAGCTGACCCCTCACCTCTTCAAAAAGGCTGAAGTGGCAGGAGTAGGGGAAGGGGCACCACCTGCCTGTCTGGCTCCACTCATGATGGTGTGGAGAATAATGATGTGATAACCAGGGAGGATGTTGAAGCAAACTGTCCCAATCCATTTGAAGTGAAAGGGGACCAAAAGGAAGCAAGACAGAGGGCTGGACAGCTGCTAGACAAGCCACGCCTCCACCCCCTGGTCAGCAGACACAGGAAAAATTAGAGTAGGATTTTCTCCTGTGTCTCTCTGCTACTTTAGAGAAAGAAAATAAATACTGAACAAAAATAACTATTATTCAATGCAACTGGTTTATACTGACCATAATTCCAACTTACATTCACCATATACAGCCATTACACAAAACTAAGAATATGCTTCCTGATTTATAAAATCAGGAAAATAAGCCCAAATGATAGGTGAAATCTAGAGGGAGACTGACTCATCATTCATATTCTTGATTCCTTAGGTGTTGGCTTTTAGAGGCAGTTTCTAAAACATAGAAACACTTTGCTGGGGATTGTTAAAACAGGAAGAACACAGGTTAGCAACAGAATATGGGTCCTGAGCAAACAAACAGCAACCACCATTTTAATACCTTAGTGATCACTGTTTTTCTTGAGAATGGAGATAGCAACACTTCATAACATCCTCAAATGGAGCAGACAACATAAACACATGTATTCATTCATCATGTTTTATTTGTTTAAGCATCTGATGTCTTAGTCTGTTGTATAAAAAAAAAATCCCGTAAACTAGTTGTCTTCAACAACAGAAATTTATTTCTAACAATTCTAGAGGCTGGGAAATCCAAGATCAGGGTACTAACAGATTTGGTTCCTGGAACTCTCTTCCCAGTTTGCAGTCAGTCACTATCTCAGTGTGTTCTAATGTGATGGAGAGAGATCATCTCATCTGTATCTTCTAAAAGCACTAATCTCATTTACAAAGGCTCCATCCTCATGATGGAATTAACTGTCAAAAGCCTCACCTCCACATACCATCATATTGAGGACTAGAGTTTCAATATATGTGTGTAGAGATGGACACAAACATTTAGTCCATAGCATTCTACACATTTTTATTTAATTCCTATCTAATGCTAGAAACAGGGTGATGTAGAGTGTAGAAAGAAGAATTTTAAAACTAGGTATTCAAACGAAGCTGACTTGCCATGGTGGAGAGATGGAAACAGAAATAGCCAAGAACAATATGAAGCTAAATATAAATCAGTTAAAATGTGGATGCCATAGGAACATATAAATTCTGACTTTAGAAACTGAAGAAGATAGAATAAAGGAAGAGGTATTATAAATAAGAGTAAGATTGAAGGATTGAGTAAGCTTCAAATAAGATTGCTATGCAGACTCTATAATTATTAATGACTTCTAGTTTTGATTCAAGTGTTGATAAAAATATGATTCTTCTTCCATTTTTTTCTACAAGCACTTATTGAACATCTTCAAAGTGCCAAGTACAGTTCCAGGTTCAAGGAACATAATAATGAATAAGTTTAATTCCACATTTTAAGGCATTTATAGGTGTAGTTAATTTGATCAGCCTGCGAAGAGATAATTTGGATGCAGCCTAAATTTTAGTGTGGAAGAACATGCAAATTCATTTGCACCTGGCCACTTGCAATTTGTCTCAGTGTCTGTTCTCTTGGCCAGGACCAGAAAACAATACCAACATCTTCAAGGTAATTGCTGGACATACAGATAGAACAAGTTGCCTCTGGAGGGGGTGGGGTTGAGGATTTTTCAGCACGAGCATTGCTGTAGTCCACAGTTTGCCTTAGTAAAAGTTCTGAGACAACATACTCTTGTGGTCAGGTATTGCATTACTTCCCCTTTTGTGTTTTTGAAAAACATTCAAAACATTCAACAGAGCCAGTTATACCAGGAAAAGGGTCAATACCCTTTGGCTAGCTGGCTTTCTTCTTCCTTTCTTTCTTTTTCTTTTAACCATTGGTATTTTGAAGACCATAAATTTGAAGGAAATCAACTCACAACTTGCTTCTTGCTATTTTTTTTTCTTTCTAGCAATCAACAATAATGCAGTATATCAGAGTCAGAGATTTGGATTAAGACTAGGATTGTTTGTTAGACCTGACACATTACAACTATGTTTGGAGACTAGACACATCTCTGATTCACTTTTCCTAACATGTAAATGAAAATTTTAAATCTACTTCATAGCATTGTAATGAGAACTAAATTGGATGGAACAATACTCACATGCTTTGAAAACTATTATTAATATAAAAATGCCATGTGTTTCCTAATAGATCCTTCTCACATTTCGCAGAGACCTGTTTATCTACTCATTATGATCTCTGAGGGAAGTCTCAGTTCCACTCTCTTTTTCTCTTTTTCTTTTTCTCTGATTCCATAAGCAACACGCATTTTTTGAGGATTTACTCTGTGTTTGCTGCTTAGGATTCCACAGATGAATCCATTGCTATTCTTGCCACCCAGGATACATGATTTTACTGAGACTTTATTATAGAATTTCACTAACTAATCCATTTCTCTGCTCTTTAAATTCTCTTCTCTGCCCTCTCCCCTATTTCTTAATCTGTCTCTCTCCATCGCTTTCTCTGCCCCCCACCAAACAAAACGGAAGAAAAAAAATCTTGCAATTTGAATATAAACCCCAAGCAAACAGCAGGGATGTACCTACAGCACTTTTGAGAGACAGGAATTCTAGTTGCAGGAAATAAAATATAAATCCTGCAAAGACACATTGGCAACAAAGCAAGCCTGAGAATATCAATTGTAAGAGTCAAATCTAAAGGCACATAATGAAAATACTGCAATGAATTAAACTATGTAGAAATCATAGATTATAAAAATCAGAAGAAACCCCCAGGAATTCCATTCTTCTATCACTCTCTGGAAATGAGGTATTCCATTGTTATTAAAAAGGCATTAAAGTGAGCCAGTTTAAGTAAATGCAAATCTATCTTAGTCTGCCATTTTTTCTGATTTCTTTGTCTTTCTTTGGAACATAACTCACATTTGAATTATTATCATGTTCTTCAAATATTGATATGTATGATCCCCATCCCTACTCCTTTACTATCTACAGGATAGATAACCTTTTAGTGGCATCTGGATCTTATAATCTGAGCACAATTTACATGTCTAGCATACATCTACTTCTCATAAAACCAAATAGTTTGAAAGTTCTTCGAAGAGAGTGCCCATGAATTATTTATATAACACCTGACAGATACTCAAGAAATAGATAATCTGATAAATTCAAAGGTCAAGCAACTGAAAACAAAGCACAGATGTATAGCTCAAAAGAATACTATAGATATGGATATGGACACAGGGAACTTGGTGGAATAAAAAAAAAAAAATGGAATACCCAACCAAAGAGGCACCGGCTTCAGTTCAAGGAGATCATGACAATTTATAGTTTTAAAGTATCTTTCCAATTTTCAACTTCTAAAAGCAGAAAGGAGGTTGAAAAGTTGTATAGCCTCAAGGAAAACATATTCTCTAATCTTTGGAGTTCACCAGTACAAGCAGTGAGATAGAAACACTTACTTGGAGGGTAGAGCCAAGAGCCACAAACAATTGCCTGAGTGACCAAACCTGGGACCAGAACTAGGGTTGTATCGAGGAATGCTCCCTACACACAAGGGCCAGGGCTTTTACATTTGATCACTCAGAGTTTTCTTTCCTTTTTTCACTATTGAATTTTGAGCAGAGGGGGCAAGACAGCCCAGAAGCCTCCCAATCAAGAGGAATCAATCCCAGAAGCTCCCAGTCACATCTGAATTCTCCTAATGCCTTCAGGTACCTGGATCATGTTCTACAGAAGATCTTGCCATGTAGCACAACCTCAGCAGTAAAGAGACCCTCAGGAGTGAACGAACTCACCCTTCCTGCCAGCTCAATCAGCGGAGCTCCCGGAAGACAAGTCAGTTCAGAACACCCTGCACATTTCTCCTGATGACTCAATTATTTGTCATTTCTTTATTATTTGTTATTCGTCATTTGTTGAACTTTTCAAGCCATTCAGTGAAATACAAGCATACATTTATAGTTGAAGAAAATTCTAATTCAAACAGATTAAGTCACAAACCCACACAACCGTGTGGGGAAATAGTTTGCATCTTGGTTTGTGTGACTGTAAAACCGACATTTTTTCACTACCTAATGCTCCCTCAAGTTTCCTAGAACATACATTTCTTTTGTCACTGAAATAGTACAAACAGCATCAAGTTTTTTGGGTTCCACTGAACTATTAATATAAAATGTAAATTGTCACTCATAGAGTTTTCCGAAAACTACATCCTTTATTGGATCAACTCATTACCACTATAGAAATTTTTGTAAAATTGTATTCCCATTATTTAACAGTATTCTGAATGTAAAAGAATCAATACATTATTCTCCAAAAATTTAGGTGACCTGCACAAAGGGCATGACTGTACACTACTGTAACTGTGGTCAACAGATGCTGAGCAAGAAGCA
The DNA here is from genome assembly GCA_004026905.1 of Hystrix cristata. Classification (NCBI taxonomy): domain Eukaryota; kingdom Metazoa; phylum Chordata; class Mammalia; order Rodentia; family Hystricidae; genus Hystrix; species Hystrix cristata. The sequence goes on from PVJO010003983.1 coordinate 30,082, forward strand.
TTGCTTTGCTTTTCCTTGTGTTCTTGCAGGTAGGGATGGTGAGGCACCTCAGAACAATATTTCGCCGGTGGTCATCATGTATCCAGCCGGCCTGTCTCACGGACTACAGATCTCCCATTGCTGGCTCAGGAGACTATCTGAAATCTCCAGCAGACTCCTCTATGTGAATACCCCTGATGTGAGCCCAACAGGAAGTGTGACCTCATGCTGCTGCTCTGCCTTTGATTGCACGGGCTGTTTTTGAAAGAAAACAAGCAGCATTGAAGGCTGACTTTCCCAAGAACTACACACCATTCTATTCTAGGAAACAACCCAAAGAGCAAGAGGCCACAGAAGATCAAACTCTCTGGCAAAATCCTGCTTGCAGGGATGTCTGCAGTGTCTGTCTAGAGGAAGGACTATCAAGAGACTTCTGCACCTGTTGATGATCTGAGGTACGTTTGACCGAAGGATGGCTCAGACCTCAATTTCACCACTGCCAACAATGGGAAGCCTTATATTTCAGCAATTATTTTGTCATTTATCAATTGGGAGAAGAAACTGGGAACTCCCTCCGGAAGGAACATGTATGGGCAAATTATTGTTCCCAACAGATGTATTTCTTTGAATGAACTGATAGAGTCTATTTCTTGCAAAGTTCTGGGTCTGTATCTAAAGTTGTTTTCACTGCCACTAATTCTCAGTTAACAGCTGACTGCCTGTAGATGACTACAAATGTTTGGAAGATACAACAATAAGACATTGCTTTCTGCTGTGGAATTTGTTCGCTGAAAAATAAGTTTAATGCTTGAGAAAAACTAACCTTGGGTAATTTGGGCTGGGCATATTCATATTATATGCAAGGAAGATGAAAATAATAACTAGTTTAATGGTATATTAGTGTGTAAACAATATCATTTTATATTTCAAACAAACGAAAGTTATAAATGTGTACTTTCATTTAGAGATTTTCCAAAGAATGCTGGAAAGGTCTCCTAAAATATTTAAAAGGCTCTGTATGCTGAGTTCTATATTTTCTAACAAGGTTTGTATGTCTTTTATCTAAATATTCAATTTGAAACTTGAGAATTACCCTGATTGAGTTATTATATTATAGGTACAAAAAGAATCCATTACTAGTTATCATTTTTTTTAAGTAGATAGAGGTGGTGAATCAGGAGAGAATGTGCTCCTATCTTAAAAACTGTTAGGATGGCAATGTGCACTAAGTCCAATAATCAACAAAAGGTAAATCTGTTTGATGAGTGCTGAATAATCAAAATTTCTATGCTTTACAGATTTCGCTATGTGCTTAATTTGTAAATGGAGAGTAAATTATACGTTCACGGAAACTGAGTTGTGAAATTGGCCCAATGTTATACTATTTTCAGTGCAATGCTGCTTCTGCTATTTAGGAATGTCCAGGCTGAAAACAGACTGATATCTACTACACAGAGCACTGCCCCTTTATGTGACTACCTGTCAGTGGTTCAAGTTGTTGGTGGAAAAACAGAGAGCAAGCCATATGTACTGTTGAAAACTTTATAGTGAGGTTACTTTGCAGTGGATGACTTAAGTACAAATGACCTTGTCTTGGGGGCTCTACAGCCAGTCATTTTTCAGATTTCAAAATCAAATAATTCATTTTCATTCTTTATTTGGATGACAAATCAAATCTAGCATTCTCAAACAAAATTTTGTCCTTATTTACAAAAAGAGAGAGAGAGAGAGATTAGTTAGATGCACTGAGTAAAATGATGAAAAATAGAATTCAAAACTGTTGAGGCAGACACAACCTTACCAGGCCCTACAATCTGGTCTTTTGCCTTCAATCGTATATCTCTGTACTATTTCAGTAAACAAATCTGACTAGTGCAATTAGTAGATGCCATCTGTTTTGGCATAATTTTTTCTATTTTTAATATATAGTCCATCTTTTTTTTTAAAGCCTCTTGCAGAAAATCTGTGAAGTTTGAACAAGCGGCCTTCCCAAGATGTACTGAATATCTCAACTGATGTCAACACCAGTAGCAAGTAAATGTAGGAGAACTGCTATATGCAATTATCTTTTGAACGATTAGATGCCTTTTAGCAATTTCCTTGCTTTGATTTTGCTGATACTCAGACCATTAACCATCTGTCAGTAGCTTGTGCTTCTTAAATGCCAGTGTGCGCCTCAGCAATGATTTTGACTTCATTTCTTTCCTTGAGAGAAATGTGGTATTTTTCCTTTTAGCAGAAAAAGTCACCATTTTTTATAAGCCTGTGCATAAATATGAAAGGAGATTGTTTATCAGCTACTATTAAGATGCAAAACTGTTTGTCTATAAAAAATGGTGAATGATTTTGATAGCTACTTGCAGAAAATAAGGGCGTTGTTAAAATGGTAGTGGTTTCAAGTTTCTTCCTTCCTCTTGTTATTTTCTCCCCAAACCCCACTTCTAACCCTCCCTTACGCACCCACAATTTTCTCCTTACAAATCAACCAGCCCAATCTGAAAGTCTAGTTCTTTTTTTGTCTTTAGTAGTGATTTTCGGTAATGTAATCAAGTCTCACTGAGTCTGTCTATTACAAGGGTTGACACCGTCATTGACAGTGATAAAACGCTGTGTTGTAGTTTAGAACATTAACCACTTGCAAGTCTCTCCAAGTAAAGTCTGTTGCCACGCCTGTGTTTAAACTGGCATGAATTGGGCCATTTATTTATTTATTTTTAATGAAGAATACTCATAGCCTTTGTACATTGGAAAATCGTGTATAAAACAAAACTTTATTATGCCCCAACTAATGTCTTCTGCTCATTACAGTAGAAGCGTCCTGAAACGCCCCAGTGAGGGATAGCCTGAAGTGATGCTTTAGTTCCTCAGATTCTGAGTAAGCCACAGTATCCAACAGATTGGGTTAATGGTTTTGTTTCCTTCAGCTTCACAGAGGACGGTGTCTCCCTTCCTGTCAAGATCCCTTGACAGGTTTACCATGCACTTTGATGCTAACGACAAATTGTCGCTCCATCTTTCACTAAGAAACCCGTTGTGTGTGAGAAGGGATAGAAGATGGAAGTGTCTGGATTATCCTATCAGAGACGTGGTACGAGTTGTGCTAGGCCGATTTGCTGGGTGGATGCCCTGGTTGGAGTCTTTTTGCTGAGACTCCATTAGCTCTTCATGCCTGGGCCTCTGCTGTCATGCTCATGATGTTTGTGAAGTGTGATCAATTTCTCTTTATGCAGGTTCCTCCAGATTGGACAGAAAATGTGCTGACAAATTGTCCACCACATGTATTTTCCCAAGGTATGCCACGGAGCTTTTCTCGATCAGAAAAATTCCCTTGCTGCTTGTCATACTTTGTCCTGGTTTCAAAATACTTTAGCTATCATCCAGTCTTGATATGGTTATACATTTCCAGTGCCATGCACAAACAAAATAAAAACTTGCCCAATCTTGCAGATTTTTTTGTTTTCTACTGTGAGTATGTAGGCAGGCATAAAGTGTTTCTTTGACAAATAGAGAAACTATACTGAATACTGATTGGATGCTTACTTTTTTCTTAAATCAGTGTCCTCTGAAATATGTTTTCCTATCTCATGCTATAAGAGCCACGGTGTTTTACCCCAATGCAGAACCTGGCCAAATAATTGATAATCAGAATGCAAAGCCCTTCACAGTGGCTGGACATGTGGCACTGGGCAACCGCATTTACTAGATAGAAACTAAAAAGACTGTCCTTTTTTCCTCTTTAGCTTTGCCTGTGACTTCCCAGGTGGTGACAGTTCCTTTGAATGCTACTCCATAGATCCCTTGACAGGTTTACCATGCCTGTCGCCAAAGTCCCAGGCTCCTCACCAGTGGCCACTACATATGAACAGAGGACGGTTTCCTCTGTGACGAAGATGGGAACGTAACTCTGAACCCCTCACACACCCGTGTTGTGTACAAGGAGAACTTAGTTAGGTAAGCAGAGGATATTACATCAAGGCGTCTTGAATTCATTCCATCCACTATGCGTTCATTCATTCATTCATTCATTCACTCAACAACCATTACTAAGGAGCTCCTTATTGCTCCAGATTGTGGAAGCCAAAAGGAGAATAAGGAGCAGGGAGAACCTACGTGAAAAAAAGTAAAATGAAGTGATGTAGGTGCTGGATTAGAAATCTGTACGGGACGCAGTGAAGGGGACAAGAAGGGAAGCCTGTTTTACTTGAGGAACAGGTAGAAACAAGCTTCCTAGAGACGGTTATGATTGATCTGAATCTTAAATGACATAGGATCCTAGTTAAAATAAAGGAAGAAATGAAACTTCTAGAGAGAGAGCACAGCCTTGGGGTTCTGAAAGATGCTGACACAATGGGGGAATGCAAATAGCTTGGTGGGGAGACAATTTAGGACATGAAGGGAATGGGAATCCCACAAGAAAGTAGGCTGAATACCGATGGGAGCTGAACAAAGAGAGTGAAGTACCAGGCTAGAGCGGGCTTTACTCTAAAGGCAAAAAGAAGCCTTTAACAAATTAAAAGACTTAGAAGAACAACAGCAATAGCAATGTAGAGAACGGTCTGCTGGGAGTGTGGACATGTGAGTAGAGTGGGAAGAATGGAAAAAAATGAAGACAGGGTATCCACAGATTGAAAGAAAGTAGTAACAAGGATAAGTGAGTGGCATGGGGAGATACGGGATGGTAAAGTGATAGGGCCTGGTCACTGCAGATACGGGATTTCCAACAAAGGGAGGGCACTTGAATGAAACATAGGACTCTAGTTTTGTTAATTGGGTGTGTGGTAGAACCATTTACCAAAATCAGAGTTAAAAGGTATGTGTTGAGAAAATAAGACTAATGAATTAACTTTGGATCAGTGAATTTGGGCAATCACACTCATTTTCTTTAATTTTAAAATCTCCACACACTGACTGTACCAGTCAAGTATTGAGACAATAACACTGTTTAACAAACAATGACAAAATCTTTGTGACATTTACTGTAAAGATAAGTACACAAGTTTGGAACTTAGTTGGTTAGGTTGATCTACTCTGGACTAGGTTGAACTTGAGTCACCAGACTTGGGTTTTAGAGATGTACTCTGTGTATCAAGTTATTTTCACTAGATTTTGTTTCAAGTCTGAGATGACGCCTCCTCATTGTTCACCATATTACTTTCATTTCTTCCCAGAATATTTAGAAAGAAAAGGAGAACCCACCAGTCTCTGTCTTCACTCTTCAACTTCAGTGCCTCTGAGTACTGGTTGCATGGAAGCGCCTATGGTGATGTTGACGCTTGCCCAAGGGAGGGCATCTGCCTGGAAGTCATCATAAGGCTAGATCCACCTCACTGCAATGAAAGTGGTGAGTTTGAATTGTTTTCCATAGTGAAACATCACTTCTGAGTAAAGCACTGGTGCGCATGTGGTCCTGGATCAATGTCCAACCTAGAGATGACTGTCATATTGATAGAAGGGATGAGCCACATTTTGAAATTTTGCAGATGTTTGTCCCACAGTATTTGTGTGATTGAAATACGTAGATATCCATGTCATGCAAAATATTCAAGTTTAAATGCGTAAGTGAGTAAGCTGGTAACACTCAGAAAACATTTGCACATCTCCATTGAGTCTTTTTCTGTATGGAATATGGGTGGAGAAACGATACTGGAACCAGATTTAGAAGATCTGTATTGGAGAAAGTGTACTGATATCAGGTTCAAGTCCCAGTTTGGGAATACTGGGATGCTTTGTTAAGTTTCAGTTTCTTCTTTTTAAAAACAAGATATACACACATATGTGTGTGTGTGTGTGTGTGTGTGTATATACATATATCTAAAAACATACATATTGAAAAACATTTAAATAGATTACATACGTTTATCTCAAATGAATCACATACATCATGTAATATTTATGTATGTGAATGTGTGCTTACATATACATACATACACATGTATGTCTATAAACATGTTTATGGGAACTCATAGCATAATCTCTCATTCATTTGTTCACTCATCAAATTCTGTGATTACCTGCTATATGGCAGCCATTGCGCTGAGCACATATTATTCAAAGCTGACTAAGACATGACCTCAGCCTTGGTAAACTCCTAATTTAAGACAGGGAGTTAAATATGTTTGTAAATAATTCTGGAATAATACCTTAAGCACTCTAACAAATTTATGAGCAATATGTGGAGGGGTGGGCATGGAAGGAAGAGCTAGCTGAACCTGGAGGAGGCTGGGAAGGTTCAGGGCAGACAACCTGAGAGGGTCTTAAATTGGGACAAGTAAGCGTACGAGGCAGAGACGAGCTGCAGTGTTACTCCCCTTCCCTGTTCCATCTTCCAAACCTCTAGGAAGAGGGTTTCTAAGACATCTATGTGGTCTTATTACTCTTTTTTATACAACATAGAAGTTTCTTTAAATATTTCCAACTTCTCAACCAGAAATGGCCCAATTGGTAAAGGCCGGTGCAAAATTAAATTCACTGTGCCCTTTACACACTATCTACACACTGGACATCGCCTTAGTGCACAAAACAGACAAAATGACTTGTTCACTAGAACTTGCACGCTATATGGGAGAAATGGATTGTAAATAAACTGCATAACATGTTATAAAGCATTAGCAGAATGGAGAATACCAAGGGGAAAGCGATGAGAATTGCAACTTGGCACAAGGTGGGTAGGAAGGCCTTTCTGGGCAGGATTTTGAGCACTGATTTAAAAGCAAGAGCAAAGCAGCCAAGTGGAAACCTGTGGAGGAAAAAGCCAAGCAAAGGAAGTACAGCGTGAAGGCTCTGGGCCAGGAGGCAGCAGGAGCCGTATTCATGAAGGGGAAAGTGGAGAAGGTGCCCAGAGGTATCTGTATGCTGGGGCACAAGGTGGGAAGGACAAGGAGAACTGTGAGCCTTTGCTTTCTACTCCCAGGGAGAGGCGAAATGACTGGGGCATTTTGAACAGAAAAATAACATGATTCAAATGTGGCTTTGACAAGATAACTTTGACCGCTGTGCCCAGATTACATGTCAAGGAATATGAGTGAGAAGTAGAATACAGAAACTGGTTAAGAGGCTGTTGATTGGGCATGGTGGTGCATGCCTGTAAACCCAGCACTCTGAAGGCTGAGGCAGAAGGATCGCTGTGAGTTTGAGGCCAGTCTTGGCTACAGAGCAAGTCTGAGGCCACCCTAGACTATGTGGCGAGACCCTGTCTCAAAAAAAAAAAAAAAGAGACTATTGGAGTGATTCAGGAGAGAGATAATAATCACAGGATGTTAGTGAGAGTAGGTAGGATTCTGGGCACATTTCAGGGGCAGAGCCAATAGGATTTGCCAGCATGGGCTTTGAGAGAGAGAAATAGAGCACTTTTCACTGTCTTGTTAAGTGCATTATGTTGCTTACATATACTATCTTGTTTATATATCCCCAGTCCTCTAGCATGTAAGTTATTTTCATGATAAAATTGAGATTCAGTGTTCAGTAACTTGCTCAAATTCATTTAGTTCGTAAACAGCAGATTTATAATTTAACCTCAGTGTCTGTGATCTGAAACCTCAGGTTTTGCTCTTTGGAAGGATAGAGTTTGGTCTCCTTTCCAGAGTCAAATTCAGCATACGCCCCATAGCTCAGCCCCCAAGAACAAGCAGCTGTATATAATACACTCCTATTATAAAATAAGTATGTAGACCTTAAATGTCTCTACTTTTCTCTGATTGTAGGCAGAAAGCTCAAATGCTACACTATCTTTTCAAATTTTTAAATTTGCAATAATTATAAATTCATGCAAAGTTGTAAAAAAAGTTGTTGAGAGAGGACCTGGGTACCATTCATACAATTTTGCTCTCTGGTAATAATTCATACAACGATAATATATTATCAAACCAGGAAATTGATATTGGCATAATACTACAAAGATGCCATCATGTTTTACATGCACTCGTGTGTGTGCTTACCTGTGTGTGTGTAATATTACATTTAGTTTAAAAATAGAGTAAGTGACTATTAAATTAAGAAATAATTCTTTAATGTGAAGAAATGTCTACTTGAATTGAATGCATTCTAATTCCTCACAATAACGAGGAAGTAGAAGTACGACAAGAAGAGACGAGAGAGGCAGGGACATAGGGAATGGATATGGAAAGATGGACGGCAGGTAGTTGAAGAACCTTCTGTGCCAAGTTGAGGAGTTTGAATTTTACCCATTCAATCAAAGATGTTTTTGAAGGATTGTAAGTGGAATGATGATACATCAGTTTTTTGTTTGTTTGTTTTTTGTTTTTTGTGGTTTTTTTTTTTTTGGTGCTGGGGATCGAACTCAGGGCCTTGTGCTTATTAGGCAAGATACATCAGATTTGAATTTTCAGAAGTTACTTTTGCTGTCAGAGTCAGTGTGGATTGGATGGAGAGTAACTAGTGGGAGCTCAGAAGCGACAGAAACCAACAAACAGATTAAGGAAGTGTCCCTCCAAGTAGAGGAGGAATGAGACTTAAGGCATGTCTTTAAGGCAGAATTGACAGGCTGGTGACAGATTGGATATAGTAATAAGAAAGTGGGAGGAATCAAATCCAAAAAAATTGACATTTTTAGTTTGAGACATAGGTGAAGAATTCTCTTAGCAGTCAAGGGCTGGGGGATAGAGGCAAAGTGAGGAGGACAATGGTTTTCTGAGCTGGATGGACCTGAATTCAAGTCCTAGAACCATCTTCTCCTACCTGTGTGTTCTAGGTTAAATTAATTAACCTCTTTAAGCCTCCCTTTCTTTATGATAAAATACTGATAGCATATAGAATTGCTGTGAAAATGAAATACAATTCTATTTCATATGTGTTAAATTTGAGAGAATTATGGGACGTAGAAGAAAGATAACCCTTGGGGTCTGGAAATGTGAGAAAGGAGTTCAAGAATAAGAAAGTACCTAGAGATAACCATTTGGAAGCAATAGCAATCTTTGGAATGAAGCAGTCTACCCATGGAAAACAAGTGAATACAAAAGAGAGTTAAGATTTAAAGGCGAGGGGCTGGGGATTTAGCTCAGTGATTAGAGTGCTTGCCTTGGAAGCACAAGGGCCTGAGTTCGATCCCCAGTACCACAAAAAAAAAAAAAAAAAAAAGATTTAAAGGCGAGAGTTTGAACAGAATCTCCAGAACTAACATCTCCTAATACTAATGGGTACTACAGACGAGCACGAAACCAGCAAATCCACAAAGGCTGTGCCATCACTTCTCGGCAAAGCCTTCGAAGGACCAATTCCTTATTCCCATTTTCTGGAGGGAGCACCAGAGGCAGGCCAGATGCTTTTCATGGGGTCACACATCTGGAAGTAGCATGGCCAGAGTTGGACAGCTAGAGTCTGAGTGTGCACCCTCAGGCACCGTGCTCCTCTGGGACAGGCTCAGAGACAGAGAGCCAGAAGAAGAAGAGTGGTGACCTGAGAGGAGAACGTGAAGAATGAGTGGTGGTGAGCAACTTGAGAGGTGGCCAATCCAAGCATTCTGTAGCCTTCGAAAAGTCTCTGGCGGACAAGCTGAGAACAATTTTCACTCAGAAGGCGAACAAGTGGTCATTTTGCTACCTGTCAGCATCCCTGACAGATTGGCACAAATACAGTACAGTAATAAGAAGATCTCATTACTTTTTAATTGAAATATAACTCATATCCCATAAAATTTATCATTTTAATGTATATGATTCAGTGTCAAGTTAGGTTACACAAACGTGACCACTTTCTAATTCTAGAACATTTCCATCATCCCCAGCAAGAAACTCTGTACTCATTATCAGGCATTCGCATTTTTGCCAGTCCCTGACAACCAGTAATTTACTCTCTGTGTCTATGGATTTGCCTCTTTCAGACTCTCATTATTTTGAAAACTTTTTATTAAGATATACCTGACAAAAACTATACATGTTCACTGTGGAAAATGTGATGTTTTGAGATATGTATGCATTGTGAAACAGTTATATCAAGCTAATTAGCATATCCATCACCTCATGTACTCACAGTTCTCCTTTTGCGAACATTTCTGAGCCATTCTCTTAGCAATTTACAAGTATACAATTCATTATTGTTGACTGCGATCACCATGCTTTGGGATAACTCTCCAGACCTTATTCACTCTCTCTGATGAAAATTTCTTCACACTCCATGACCAGCATCTCTCTGCCCCCACTCTCACCTTCTCATTCGCTTTGAAGGCTGCTTCTTCCTCCCATGCTTGCTTATGCTGACCTATCAAGTTCTTTTCCAAATTTTCATCCCTCAGTTCCATCCTGGTTTTTGGGAGCATCTGGGACAAGTCTCTTCCTCTGGTCTAAAGCAGTGTTTCCCAAGGTGGTGGTGGTGGAAGGCGTGGTGAGACCTAGAGTGGCAGATGGCTCTAGGATCCATCGGAATAAGCCATAGATGACACAGTGAGAAAAGCTGTGGCCCTCTTCCAATTCCCTCACAATCATGATAGAACCAAAGAAACTTGTTCAGGTCAGAGCTCTGGCAGCTTTTGGATTCTCAAACGCTTGCTGATCTCTCTTTTGTTTTAACAAAATTCTTTTTAAAAAAGATAAGCTCTGCACTTTCCCTATACCATTATTTAGCAAAAAAAGAGTTGTTATGGTTTTATCTAAAATGTTCCTGGGGACACAATATTCATTGCTGAGTTAGTCTCTTCAGTCCATAGCTGAAAGCACTGTTAGGAGGTGGGCCTTGGCTGGAAGAGGCAGATCACTAGGGGTGTGGCCTGGAAGGGTGTACAAGTAACTCCAGCTCCTCCCATCTTTCTCTGCTTCTTGGTAGCCATGAAACAGCTTTCCGCTCCCAAAGCCCTTCCTCCATGCTGTTGCTGCCATGGAGCCAGCCAACTCTGAACTGAATCCACTAAAACCATGAGCCTAAATAAATCTCTCCTCCTTTAAGTTGGTGTCCGGTATCTTGTCCCAGCATTAGGAAAGCTGATTAGCACAGAGGTTACATTTTCACTGTGCTTATTTTTTTACATTTACTTTCTTTTTAGGACAGTTAAATAACTGATATAAAGATTCCTTTGAAATAAGTTGTCTACAATGAGACAATTTGAAGAAAACATTCAAAAAGGAATGCTTTTCCTTTTTGGAAAAGAGGAAGCAGGTTCCAGGATAAGAATAAGGAAAAGATCAGGAGGATGATGCCTGATGTTAGAGTTTGAGGGTAATTGTTACAAAGGCAGTATTTTATATACTTGGAAATTACCATGTAGTTTTTCTATAGTTGCGTCTTCAAAATATGTCCAAACAATTTTAAAGCAGTTGGACCACGGCAGCACTGTATGTGCATGAGGCATCTCATTGAAATTCTTATGGTTGCAAAATATCTTCTAAATATAACAAATCAAACCACCCCCTTCCAAAATCTGTAATTAGTCCACCTGTGTGCACACAGGACTTTGAAATCTCCCATCTCTACTGTCAACTGTAATCAAGTCTTCCCTAGATTTCTTGTTTTCCAGATTTACCCAAGGCCCTGTGACTTCTATCAGCAATTTATTTTTCTCTGGAAATATAGCCTAGTTAGAAGACTCCAGAAGAATTCAAAATTAAACTGCTTTGCTGTTTTCTCTCTGTGTGATGGATGCAATCAAACACCACTTCCCCTGATTTTCTCTTGCTTCATTTTTCAGGCAAAAGAGGACTTTTTTTTTTTTGCCTCTTTTGTTTGTCCTCAGCTCACCCCTTCCCCAGCTGTGCTGAGATACCTTTTCTCATCAGTTGCAATTCATTCTTTAGCCATTGGCATTTTGTAGCTCCCCAGACCTCAATACTGCAGTTTGGGATGTGTTCCCAGAATTTGTGAGTCATCCTGAAAGAGAATAGAGAATTCACACGGGGACTACTGAAGGGGACCTTCCAGTGGCTCTAATTCTGCCAACTCCAGGACAAGCAAGATGGCCCAAGGCAAGTCCCAAGTTGGTGGTCTGAGGTTTTCTCTCGAACTAATGCCTTTCCCATAAATATGTCTAATGGCAACCTTGGAGTGTGGCTTTGCACTTCTCTGTCTAGCAAATAATAATGCCTATTTCACATGCACAGGCAGGGAAGACGTGCTTTAGAGATACAGGATCATCTCCTTTTTTGGTATAACAAAAGACAGTTTGTTTGGGGAAAAAGACGGAAGAGAAAGAAGACAGACAGCTACCATGAAGTGGTAGGAGGTTTCAGAGCTGAAAGCCCCGATCATCTCTTTTTTGACTGAATTAAATAACAGTGAATTTAAAAAACCAATTGAAATTATATGAAATTGGTATCTTCGATTGTAACTAAAAGCTATTTTTTGAAATGTTTTCTGCATTATAATCCTTTTGCTTATTATTTAGGTTGGAGGGAAAGAAGAGTGGATGTCAGTCAGGAAAAGTATGACTTAAGAGCAAAGCATGTCCTTTCAGAGAGGAAAAAAGTCCTTGATGATTTTTTAATATTAAGGCCTTTCCCGTAGTTTCTGTGTTTAACACTATCTCTTCTTTTAGAAAGTTTTATGTAAAATTTCCAGTATTCTGCATAGAGTACATGTGTTTTCCATCCAGTTCTCAATGGCAAAGCTCTAAATTGGATCAGGCAGCCTGGGAACACAGCATGTGGATTATTTTTTTTTTATTTTTACTACTGCCACAGTCTTATTCACTTCTCCCCAGATTGTACTTAGAGCCTCTGAAGAATATATAATCAGTCATGATAGTTCCCAGATCTTTCTCACATCAGTGTTAATTTGATTATCTAGCCTCTTTTTTCCTCTAACAATTGTGAGGAATAATTGATACAAGGACTTGCACATATTTAGTGTACAATTTGATGAGTTCAGATATTCAAACATTCATGATAACATCAGCACCATCAAGATAATGGACTTACCCAACACGTCCCAAAGATTCCTTGTGTTCGTGTGTGTGTGCGTGTGTGTGTGTGCGTTGTAAGAATACTTAGCATAAAACAAATCTTCTTAACAAATACTATCTCATTAACTCTAGGCACTATGTTTAGAACTGACCCATCTAACACAGCAAACTATATACGCATTGAACAATAACTCCCATTTTCCTCACCCCTCACATCCTCAGTCTCTGCCAACCACTATTGTATTCTGAGCTTCTATGAGTTTGACTATTTAAATCTTCATAGAAGTGGACACATGCAGTATTTGTCCTTATGTGACTGGTTTACTTCACTGAGCACACTGTCCCATCTTGTTGTAAGTAGCATAATTGCCTTCTTTATTTAAGGCTGAATAACATTCCATAAAATGGAATTGAGCAAATTCACACACATGACATTCTACCGTCCGTGCAGAATATAATAATTATAAGATCATACATTATGATTTGTCCTATGAAGGTAGAGCACAGAGTGTTCGGACAAGAGTAAGTATGAGCAGGAAAGCAGACACATGTCCTCACTTGTCAGTGATTGTCATAGTTGTCACGAGCACTCCAGTGATCAAGATGCCTTATACGTTTAGCTTTGCTTTCCCCTGGACAGGCTTTCTCCACTCCAGCATCACTGATACCTCGGCCCGGAGCATTCTTCCTTGTGGCAGCTGTTGGGTGCAGCATAAGATGTTAGCTGCACCCCAGTCTCTACCCACTGGATGCCAGTAGCATCTTCACCCCAAAGACGGGTCAACCAAAAACGTCCCCAATACGGTCCAAAAGTCCTCTGGGAAGAGAAATCGCCCCTCATTAAGGGCCTCTTTTCTAAGAAGCCCCCATTGTCTCCCAGAGTTCTTAGTCACTCACTGATCCTGGAAGGGCAACCTGGGAATCCCAAAGCTCTCGCTGCTGAAACAGTGACAATTTTTAGCACGCAAAACTTCTCATGTAATACTTAGCCTGAAACTCTTGAAAGACTCCAGTTGCCCACGGAAGGATCTAAGCTGCCAGCTGCGACAGGAGGACCTTCGGGGTCCGACCTCTGCTGATCTTTCCAGCCAGAAGCCTCTCCCAGGACCCCCCTGAGGGTGTGCTCCCAGCTTGCCACATCGAACTTGCTACATTCTCTCACAGTCTGATATCTTGGTTTTCCTTTTCCTCCTGTTCCTACTCTTTTTCTTCCTCCCGCTGACTTCTGGAAGAAGTCCTGCTCATCTGTCTTGTTTGCACTTCAGTACTGCCTCCTCCACTAAGCCTCTCTGTTTGCCCAGATCTAAGCACTCCTCCTTGGACGTCCCCTGGACATCTTGTGCCAGCCTCTATCATAGCAATTACCTCTTTGCATCCTAATTGCTGGATTATATGTCTTCCTTCTCCAGACCCTGAGTAGGGCAGCAGTATGTAATTTGAGTTGGTTGTTTCAGCTTCTTGTACAGGGCAATGTGTGCAGTGTATGTAATAGCTTCATAGAACAAGTAAATATATCTTTCTGCCCTATGCCAATGAAGCTTTTGTTTTTTCCTCTCCTCTTACTGGACTATTTAAATTCTCTGGGTTTGGGGGTCTTCTCTGAGGATGTCACTTGTGGTCTGCCTCAGTTATTCCTTCCAGCTGGTGTCTTTTCTTGATCATTTTATGCTCCATGCATCTCATGAGAGCAGTAAAGGCATAAAAAGCCTTTCTATGTGTTAACCACGGCTGCTCAGATTCACAGCTCGTTTCTTTTGAAGTTCCCTCTACACAGTGAAACAACTTTCTTGATTCTTTCCTTTCTTCTTTGTTCTTCTGTTGTGCTTGTCTCTAAACTCGTCCTAAAGCTGCAGTGATTCCCCGCCACATTTCACGCATGTCTTTCCTGGAGCTCCTCTCGCTATGCATATTCAGCTCTGCAGTGAGACAGGTGGCAGAGGACACAGCCTTTTCCCTCTCCTGGGGGCTTTCTTCTAGAAGGCACCTTGTTGTACAGTGGAAACAAGGAAATAAAGCAGCCATTTGGGAGAAAGCCTGTGCCCAGAAGGGTCTGGGAACAGGTTAAAGAATCCCTTCGTGGTTAGGCAATTTACTGGATATTTAATTCAAAATAAAAATTCCCTTTCCCATGGTCAAGTAGTAAGATTCTTTTGTTAGTATAATAAATTCTTGAAAATTCCTTCTATCTTGAGATAACCCTTGATGATTGGCCAACACGTCCTATCCTGACCGTGGAGCTGACAATCCTGAATATGACTAGGGAGCACTTTTACTATAATGCCTATTCATAATAGGCCTTTTTATTCCCTCCATCTGCACTGTATCTTGAGATATTTATATTTTTTCCTTCTCTCATTCAATTATAACTATTGTTCTATTTTATAGATGAGGAAATCTAGGGTCAGGAAATCAAGTCAAGTGCCCTGTTTTACTCTCAAGATCCATCTTCTGGTCTTTCTGAATCCCAGGTCCTTGAAATTTCCACCAAGCCATGTTTTGTTTCTTTATGTGTCCTCTATCCATTGAGGGATGCTCTTCTTATTGTTTCCACAAGTGACACTCTCACATGCATGTACACACACACACACACACACATACACACACACTCCTAGTATTTTGACCTTCTTTGGGTCAGTGTCTGTGTATTCTCCTTTGTACACGCCCATATATATGAGTGTCCTACAGTATATGAGTTTGGCAAATACTTGCCCAGTTGATCTACATATTTCTCCTAGTCATGAAACCACGACTAGTGTGGACTACAGAAATAATTGTCTTATTTAGATAAGAAGTAGAAATGGGGGGGCTGGGGATTTAGCTCGGTGGTTAGAGTGCTTGCCTTGCAAGCGCAACGCCCTGAGTTCGATCCCCAGCACCAAAAAAAAAAAAAGGTAGAAATGAGACACTGTGGGCAGAAAAAGAGAACAAGTTTTACAGGTCCACTTCAGAGTTTCCCCAAGATCAAATGAATCAGGATGGTTTCCCCAAATACCACACACTCTCTCAAAGCCGAAAGCTTAGCACTAATCTCAGGGGTGCCCCAGTCGTATCCCGCCCCAGAGGTCGCCTTTCCTGCTGCACTACATTTATGTTCCTTTCCCATGGGAGATTACTTCCTTGTGTGTTTTATAATTGGGGTTGTGAGCTCTTCTTCTTCGGGCTTTCTCTAAGTAAGAGAAGCTGTTCAGCTGGCATGCAAGTGTTTCTACACTGAGGTTTTGCACTGGCTTCTGGCAGACATCATAGGGTTAGTACCAACCTGAACCCATTTTTTAAAATATCACCTTCTCAGATCTGTATACACTTTAACTTGAAATTGCTTACTTATGAAACACTAGGGGAGACATTTTCCTTCCACTTACTGCCTAAGTCAAAGCAAGTAAGCTTTTATGCCTTCTCTCTAAACTAGTGAATTTTTTTCTCAGCCTGTCTTTTCTCTGGGGAAACAAACTTGAGTCCCTACAGGAACTCTGTTTAGTTTCCCCAAAAGCCTCTGTCAAGCATGAGGCCTGTTATGCTTGACATTTGTCTGTTCCTATGGTGTCATTTGACCACAGCCCTTTGGTTACCAGATCTTGTAAGTCACCTTCTCCATCCTTCAGGACAGTTTCAGACAACTGTTTCTTAGAGTGTCTTTGGCTTAACTTCTGGGAATGTCTCTTTACCGCTCAGTTATATAATTTAAAAATGTTCGGTGGACACGTGCTGTCTTTTCAACATCAGTCAAGGAAACACCTACTTCCCACAGCAAAACTTCCACCAACTCCTTGAGAGTGACTTCACCTCCAAGACAATGAGCCCACACTGGAGAAAACTTGTACCAAAATTAAAGCCTAGGTGATGTCACATGGACCATGAAACACAGAACCAAGAGCAGTCCGAGGCAAATTCATCTGAGGCTTCCAGTGAGTCAGAGGTTTGGTGCTAAACTTTCCATGTGGTTTAGAGACATTCTTAACATACTCATTCTTTTCAATGAAACTTTCCTTTGGGGAGTTTGGGATTTCTTAGTTCTAGATTCAAATCGAGAGTCAACAACGAGTGATCATTATGTATACAAGGGACCAATACATGTTCTTGGTAAAAAAAAAAAAAGAATCAACAATTAAATGTCATTCTTTAATGAACTCCTGTTGAAGACACCAATTTTTGCTAGGGGTTATCTTAGCAAGTTTAAAACCCCGTGTTGCACAATTTTGAGACAAACTTGACTTTTTTGGTTGGGGGCATGATAGGCTAACTTGAGGGCTAATAAAATATATTTATATCTGAAATTTCATAGAGGAATATTCACTCATGTTCTTGAAAAAATATATATATACACATTGAATAGCCTTTTTGAATAAAAAGTCAAAGCAAATATTTACAACATGTTTTTTTTTTCTTTACCAAGAACATGTATCGGTAGATTGTATACATAATGATCACATTTATCATGGTTATTTTGTACCTGTACATGATGTATCTTGGTTTTCCCCCCTATTCCCCACCCCTCCCTGCTGCTCTCCCTTCCCTATTTACAGCAGATTTATTTATATTTTTCCATTTTTTCCCTTTCCCCTTTCTTTCCCTTTTTCCCTTCCTTCTTTGTATTTTGTCTAGCATTTCAATTTATTTTGTAGAGGGAGGAGGTCCTTAATGATACCTATGACAGGATATTCTCACACTTCCTTCGTATTGGAATGTAAGCCACATGGGGTTATATATGACATCTATCTAATCGACTGTTGCTTCCCAAAAGCTTGGTCAGTTCTTGATATAGTATACAGCCATGTTCAATAAATCTCAAATGAGTGAATGAACAAATTAGAAGTAAAAAAGTTAGATCCTCTACGAAGTTTAATGCCATAAATATATCCCCTAAATCCATCCATACAATACCCAACATCACTTGGGGATTAAGAATGAGATAGCCTGTCTCTTTCTGTACATGGGTCTTAGGACACCCTTTTGTGATTTTTTTCCAAGGCCACCTGGATTTTATCATATATCAAACCCACATATAATTTTATGTGCATAAAAATGCTGCATGACTGTGTGCATAGTGCCACTCTTAGGAACATTCCATCACTCCTGCCACCTGCAGCATGAATTCACAACTCCTCAGCTAAGAAGGCGATGCTCTCCGTGACTGGTCCTAAGTCTTGTTTTTCAGCTTCATCTTCCCCTGGGCTCTTCACTTTATTCTAATCACATTGCAATCGCTTTCCTTTACCAAATTTTCATGCTTCTGATCTTTATTTATTTCTGCACTGAAGCCAATTCTCTTCGATCTTCAAGGATGAGGACAAATTGAAATGTTATCTTATTCAGAAATTCTTCCCCTACCCTACTTTAACAGTGTAGTGGCGTTACTATTATGATTATTAGGAGCTGTGCATTGAGCAGTCACTGGACACACACGCACACAGAGGGGAGGGGGGAGAGAGAGAGAAAGAGAGAGAGGGAGAAAGAGACTAAGTTCTTCTGCTTTTTCCAGAAGGTAATTTTGACTATTCTTCTCTGACTGATGACTGGGAGTTGGAGGAGCCAAGTACAGAGTCTGTGGAAGCTTCCTCTTCTGGCCATATCCTATCTCAGCCTCCCAAGGAAACCTCTCAGCAATCCTCTGTTCAGTCCCTGTGGAAAGCATCTGGACATTTCCAGGACAGCATTTTGGATCATTCAAGTGAGTTTTTCAAATCTTTGCCACACCCAGAGAACTCTTCCTTCCAGGGCTTGAGAATGACGTAGGGGTGACTCATGTGCTCTTAGGAGCTGGTATCCACCTGTGCAAGGAGGGGAGGATCTGCCCTTGTGCCAGAGCCCACGTGATACTTTCACAGAAGAAGAATTTGCATTTGGTGGTCTTCTTAGAGTCCTCAGGAGCGCTGGATCTATGGTGTTCCATTTTTCAGAAACCCTGAAAGCATTTGGCAAAATGTTGGATTATAGGTCTCTCTTATTTTACTCTGTATTCCTAACTGTGTATTTGACATACTCCAAAAGAAGAACAAGAAAAAGAAAAACAAAGAAAGAGAGCAGAAATAGATGACTTTTTATGTTATGCCCCTGGCAAGAAAAAGGAAAAACTTAAAGGTATTGGTATTTCCTGTCCCAGTGAAATCTGGAAAAAGTTCAAAAGCATTGTGTCAGGATGAAGAGAGCTGGCTTTGTGGTCATCTGGCCAAGATTCAAAGGCCAGCTCCCCCCTCGTTAGCTTTAACTCTATGAACTACCCTAGAATAGAATTTACCAGGCTCTCTATACAGCTTGCCAAACTCTAAAACTGAACATTTTCATCTGTACGTGGAGAGAATCCTAGTTCCCACCCCGTAATGACTAAAATAATTCATACAAAGTGTTCAACATACTGTGCACTTCTCCTGAGTGCTCAATGAATGTGAGGTTATTCCGTGAGACTGAGATTAAATGGAAAAATATTTTCCCTAAAAAACCCTGAATATTTTACTGACCATCCCTTCCACCCCCAAAGATCAATATGCCCCGGACATTTTGTTCCCAGGGCAGCTATTAGATAAGTGTTACAGGGTTTTATAAATTCCCCTTCCAGGGGTTGAGATGACAGAGTTGGCAGCGTTTAGTATCTAGCTCGTTTCCAGGCCATCAATGCCCAATAGGCTCAACAGCCGCCTCCTCCAGGGAGCCCCTCACCCCGTCTCTGCCCTTCTGGCTCCCAGGAGCTACTCTTTCCAGCCCATTGTCTGCACTGCTGTTGTGTGATTCACAAGAATCCACGACTAACTGGGCCCAAATTCCACCACTCATCTCTTTGTGGAGCTCAGATTTAAACTCATTCATACTTTGGTATCCGTCTAGTGATCTTTACAGTTTTTCAAGCTCAATTTGTTTCTGTTAGGAAATGTTTTCTGAATTCCACATTAAATTACGGGAAGCAAAGAATAGAAACACACTTTAGAAGGATGGATGAGGGTTCCATTGAACCCACAATAACTTATTAAGTTCACAGTATACATAAAATACATTTACAGCGACATAATTTACTACTGCTACATTTTGCATTGCCAGTCTTCAGTATTCCGCCCACATTATGGGCTAAGTAGGTTCTGTAGCTGATTCAATCCTCATTCATAGCATAAATAGCAAAAATAAATACACTTGTAGCCTAAAATCATTCCAAGTTTTTAGTGACTGTTGCAAAATTGAGCTTTGGAAGCATTTGGCAAAAATGAAATTGAAATCTGCTCATGCATTCTCTTAAGTCTTTATCCTTAAACTAGCTCTGGTTTGTTTTTTTTTTTAGGTGATTAAAAGAATACCCAGGTTCACGATCAACTTAACTGTGATGTATGTAATTGCAACCCTTTCCACTGTGGTTTGACTGCAGTCACTGACTGCATAGAGCTTTGCAAGCACAAATATTTCACGATATATGTTCTATTTTTTAGTCTTTAGAGACTCCCAATATGCAAAGTTGTGATCGTCTTTCCCTTCCCCGCCTCAAACAAAACATTATGTTCTGTCTAGATGTGGTTTTAAATCTTGGATCTGGCACCTGGTAGCTGTGTGACCTTGGACAATTTCATCATCGCTCTCCTTTCTGATTAATTTTTGCTGAACTAAGAAACTGTCTCATATGGTTTTTGAGCCTGTTAAATAAACTCATATATGAAAGCTGTTTGTGAATTATAGGGCATTCTACCAATTTTAGGCATTATTACTGTTGTTGCTGTTATTATTATCAAAGTCCTTAGATTTCTGACATTAGCATAAACTTTGCAAGACTTTTCCTACCAGTAAAGCAAAAGGCAAGCCCAGAACTGCGTAAGTAGCATAGTCTTTTATTTTATAGTGAGGAAGCAAACTTACTATTTGCAGAAATTTTCTAAAGAGCAGTCCTGTATAACAGTAGGTGATTTTATCTTTTATTTATGACAAATTGCTTAAACTGGCATATCTTTGAAAACTTATTTTTGGTGTGTAAAAAAGAAGCTTTAGTATCATTTTGTTGTTCAGAGATTATTCGATCAAGAATGACTTCGCATTCATTTCACTGTATTCTTTTCATTAGAGACAAGTTTGCCTCAAGAGGTCTCTTTTCAGGCAATTCTGCTCATGGTATGCTTCATCCTTTCTGTGTGCACAAGGTAATTCAGATTTTATTTTCCTGTGGTAGTATTTCACAATGAAGAAAGCTGTAATTGATTGATGACTTCCTTGCCTTATTCCACAAAGCATTTTAGGTAGCTCTCTGGCTAAAATCTGTTCATTTATCTCTCATGATAAGTGTGTTTTTATCTCTCACCTCCCTCCTCTCATCCTTTAACGAAGTGTACAAAAACCAGAGTATTTTGCTTAAAATTAGACTGTACAATGTATCAGCCTTTGTGTAAAGTCTGAGTGACTCCCATTACAGATACGGTCTAAGTGTCCCTCCCAGGAATTCAGGAGCACTTTAAGTCTCCAGTGGGGCCTCTAAAATCACCACAAAGACTCCGTTTTTCATAATGTGCTTTTATACTAAGATAGGTCAATCTAAAAAGTAAGAGGTTCTGTAAAGAATAACGATACTTATTTGAGACTAACAGAACACTGCAAGGGGAACACACATAGGTAAATGAGGCACATATTCAGAAGTTGATACAAGCTGAAAGTTTTAAAGGCAAAATTAGGAGGATCACACCAGATACTCTGCAACGGTAATCTTCGGCCATGTGGTCAATAATAAGGCTGTTATTAGTCTGAAGTTGAAAAGATAGTTGCAGGCAGACGTTTTTGTAGAAGTGCTTTTCATATAAGGCTGCGGGGCTTTGTGCAAGCTGGTGGTTCCAGCAGAGTCTTTTGTGATAGTTACTGTCAGGCAATTGTGTGCAAGAATTGTTCTTGCGCAATCTCCTGGTTTCATTTATTTTTCGTTAGGATTGATGCAAGTGACTCCATCTTGATTCTGACAATGTTCACATTTGTTTCACACATAAAGTCTGTGTTCCAGGGAAGCCCACTCTGCATCTCAGAGCACGTTAATTCTCAAGTCTGCTTATAGGTGTTTCTGCTCTACCTTCTGTCCCACATGTCCTTGGCTTCCCTTCCTGGCTTTTCTTTGCTCCAGGTCAAATCCCTTCAGTGCTAAATCCATTCACAACTCAGGACATTTTCACCTGCTGTTTTCCGTACCTGGTACAAGCCTTCTCCAGATACCCTCCTAATATGTGACCTTATTTCTTTTTGGAATCTGCACAACATCACAGAGACCTTCCTGTACATCTTCATATAAACACCACACTGCTCTGTCACACACACATACACGCACACCCACGTGCATGCATGTATCTTGCTTTGCTTATTTTCAGAGGACTTATCACCTCTTGACGTATATTATATGTTCACCTGTCCAAATATTAATGATTCGGCTCTCCATACAAGAACGTGAGCAACCTGAGGGCAAAGATACCATGATTTTCTGCACTTCTCTACCCTCGTTGCCAGGTCCTGTTGATGTTCAGTGAGTCGATGAGACAGAGAGGAACAGTGTAGTCCTGGGGTTTGGTCAGCATGTGCTGCCTGCTGTCAAGTCCTGCCTCTTGAGGTTCAAACTCTGCCATGTTGTGCAGAGAGGCTTCTTTTTAAATGCCAAATGCTAGAGCCTATCTTGTAAGATGCTAATTTAAATCTAGTGAGAATTGGTATTTTAGAACAAGCTTCTCAGTTAATTATGAGGTTTGGGAAGCATTTTTAGATTACAATGGAACCAAAAGAACAAAAGGGGGGTGCTATATTTAAAAATAAATTTACAAAATTCTGCATTACATATCCCAAGTTGGGAGACCACAATGTGTTTAGCATGATGAAGGCTCAATGAAATCATGCAGGGGAGGAAAATGCTTAGCTTCGTTTAGCTTAGTATTTTCCAAACTTTCAAGTTGACCAGGGAACCCTTACTTATATTTCCCAGGATTGCTAATGAAATGTTTCTCTTGGGTTAATTAATGCAGATGCGCTTCCCACTTAAGAGGTAGAGCTTTACTCCCTATCTCTCTAGTGTGAGCTGTGTTTAGAAACTTGTTTCCCAAGAATACAGTGAGGAAAGGGGGAGAAAATGTAGCTTTATGGTCCTAATACCTAGCCAGCATCAGCTGAGATGACCAAGGTCAGCACCAAGAAGGGTAAGTTTTTGGGTTACAGATGCCCTGGATACAATGCAGGGGGAAGGGCACTTTATCACTGTGGCCCTACAAACCCCAGTCTAATCAGGAGAAAAATAAACGGAAAGCCCAGCTTGAGGGACAGTCAGCACACTACCTGAGCGGTCACTCTCAAAACTGTCAAGGTCATCACAACCCACATATAACAGCCGAGTGGAACCTAAGGAAGTGTGATGACTAAATGCAATGTTGTAAGCTGGTAGGATCCTGGGATAGTAGCAGGGAAAGATGGAAAAATCCCAGTATAAATGTTTATTTATATCTGTATTTGCTCATGGATTTTTATTTTATACTCTGTGTTTTAAATTTTCTTGCTGAAATTTGTCCCACTTTTGCCACTGAGAGCTCTGTCATGCTCGTTCCTACGTCCCTGTCACCCTGTCACCTACTTTTTTTTTTTTAACACTGTCTTGTTTTCTGGCAATATCAGATAATTTAGCCACAACTTGTGTTTTCCATGCCTCTGCTCAGCCATTTTTTTTAAGACTACTTTGTGTCTTTTACTATACAGTATTAGGAGATCTGGGAGTTGGGTGTATTCATAGCCTTGTTTCTAGCCCCTGGCAGCAGACACTATAAGGAAATACATGTATCTATACTAACTCACATCTATATACATCTTGAATGTTATCTATGTCTCTGCCAACACTTATGTTAGCTACATATAAGTTTGCATTGACCTCTCTCACTATAATCCAATACCACATGGCTCATTCCAGGCTCCCCATCACTTTGCTTACCTGAAAGGTCCCACTCCAACAGGTAGAGACCTGAATCCTGCTACCTGCCACCCATTCACGAATTTCTTCAATACAGGTACAGATGTGCAGAATCCTTAGCCCTGCCACACCTTCCCCCATGCGAAACAAACAGCCTTATGGCCTAGAGTACAGCATACAATTCCTTTTGTCTTTGGCCTCAGAGTTCCAGTTAAAACTATTTTCTACACTTATTTAGGTCAACGCTTTTTCTCTGTCCCTCCAGTGAGGTTACATCATATATTTGTAATGTAATCAGGTTCTTTTGTCTGCATTCCATCCTGGGACTTCTCAATCTCCTGACTGATTTTTAAATTTGCATATATTAAGGTCTCCTCTGTGTTGTATGGTTCCATGGGTTTTGATAAATATATAACACCATGTATCCACCACTATATTACCATATAGATAAGTCTCAACATCCTAAAAAGAAAACTCTTCTGTGCTTCCCTATTCAAACACTTCTCCTTCCCCAAACTCATGAAAACCACTGATGTGTTTTCCATCCCTACAACCTTATCTTATCCAGAACATTGTATAAATGTTCATCCCCTCAAAGATATATCTTCCTTATAAGAAAGTGGATGGCATGTAATGTGAATCAGGTTCCTACCTATTGGAATTCACAAAAATGATAAATGGGCCAGTCTAACAGTTTTTTCCTGTTTGTTGCTGAATAACAAGGTGTTCCGTGGAGGGACCACAGCTTGTTCATACATTCTCCTATTGACAACCATCTTGACTGCTTCTAGTTTTTGACATTTTGAATAAAGGTTCTAAAAAAAAAAATCACTTGCAAGTTTTTCGCAGACACAGTGTTTCAACCCAGTTGGATACACATCAAAAAGTGGTATTGCAGGTTACATAAGTCTACCTTCAATTTTGCACAAAAGTGCCAAACTGTTTTCCAAAGTGTTTGTACCATTTTCATCCCTATCAGCAATGAGTGAGAGTTTCCATGGCCCTGAATCCTTTCCGGCATTTGTCACTCTCATTGTGAGGGTTTTGGTCACTCTCGTAGATGTTCAGCAGTGTCTCAGTGCTTTAATCACATTGCCTAAAGGGAAATGATGTTGCATACCTTTGCACCTGCTTATTTGCTGGATGTATAGTTTCTTTGTTGAGGTGTCTGTGTGTGTGTTCATGTGTTTTTGTTCACTTTCTTAGAGGATCATTTGCTTATTTATTGTTAAATTTTAACTTTTCCTGTAAGTTCTGGATAGAAGTCTTTCATCAGATCTATGATTTCAAAGTATTTTCACCCAGATTGTGCATGATCTTTTCTTTGTCTTAGCAGTGTCTTTCACAGATAACAAGTCTTGTATCTTTATGTGTACATTTCAGTCTGTGATTCATTTTCAACTAAATTTTGTGTAAGATATGATACCGATGTGGAGGTTCATTCTCTTGCATGTGAATATTCAAGGATGTCAATATTGTTTGTGGGAAGTACTATCCTTTCTCCATTGAATAGCTTTTACACCTTTGTTAAAAATCAGTTTACTGTGGGTGTATTTCTGTATTTTCTATACCTTCTCACCTATCTACGTGTCATCCTTTCGCCAATAACTACGTGATCTTCGTTACTGCTGTTTTATGATAAATCTTGAAATCCTAAATCTATACTAAATTTAAATTGTACATGTTGGAAAAGCATAAATATTTGCTAGATTTAAGCAATCCTGTTGTTTCAGATGGTGTATGGGAGGAATATCGGCCAATGTCTTCACATGCACATTAGTGATAACTATAGCTTGTAAGTAACTTTTTCCCAAATTGTTGTTCTGTTTCTGTATTTCATTTGATTATTGGCCACTTAAAAAATTTGAAAATATTTCTCTTTCCTACCCAAGATGTTGTGAAATTATTATTGCTCAGCCTTGCCAACTATTTCAAAGCCACCACCTGTTCTCAGTAAGTGCTGCTTGTGTTGTGTTCATTGTCTGAATAAAGATGCCCTGATCTGATATCCGAATGGCTTCTGCTGAATAATACACAACAAAGATCACACACAGGAAAGCCCTGACTGTCCAGCCTGGACAACACTTTCTGTTACTGCTAGAATCTAATAGTATTATTATCTTGTCTCCTAAATTCTTCTCAAAATAAATAAAACTAATTTTAAGGCAACAGGACTTAGGCAATAATAAGAACAAACATCTCCTTTTCGCATGTTTTAAAGATGCTTTTATAGATTCATAGCACTGCACTTTATAAATACCTCATATTAAGAGACCTTTATAATCTCCCAAATGGCTGACAAATTGTCTGTGAGATGATTTCAGTTACAAACTGATTTCTCTGCCCTCTCTGGCTCACCTAATGGTCCCTCCGGGTGCTGATGCCCTGTTCAACAGATTTTAAAGGGTTACTGAGGTGCGGGTCAGATGCTCACAGAATTTCAAGCAGTCTGCACAGTGCTACGCCCTTGCAAGATTGACAGTGTTAATGACCTTCACTTAACTATGACTGTAGAGGCCAGCAGCCGTGGCTCAGAAATGGAAGTCTGTGATTCAGATGGGTTTGCAGGCCTTTGCTCTTGACACTGCTTCCCTGTTTATGAAATCTTTATGTTAATTCTGAAATCAAAATGAAGTTGACTGAAGATTAATTTTGTTTACAACTCCAGACAATATTGATTTGCTGACACTTTGAGTGACACATCTCGTAATTTTTAGGCCACTCAGGTGTCTGAAGGAAGCCACCGATACAGCTAATTTTACTTAATGTGAATGTTAGAAAATCAAGAGTAGAGATCTCTAAAAAATCCTTACTCTTTGACCCTCGTAAATTAATGACATTTGTTTAAAAACTCTTCTAAAATACCCACATGCCTCCCTTTCTTTCTAGATCTATGTCGAAGCTACAGAAGTGCCTTTTATGAGGTTAACTACAGGTATTCAGGGATGCTCAGCTTTATGTGCTGAGCTGACCACTGGTCAGGACTGAGCTGACAAATATGTCTTGTCACAAATGATTGCCACCCAAAAAGCTATTTAAAAGCCCAGTGTTCAGAAATGAAAGTATTGTGGCTGGTCAGATGGTGAGCTTGTAGAAATCCCCTCTCTCTGGGCCTTTAGATTAATCTGACGATTGATTAGAAGGGCAGGTTACATTCTGCAGGGGCCCTCTGGGTGGGGCAAGAGTTCCTCACAGTGGGGATGTGACTGTCTGCTGTACAATCAGCTCGGGAGCTTGTTTACGGAGTATATTTCTGGATCCTTATTCCATGCTTTCTGAGGGGTCTTCATTTTTGACAAACTATCCAGATAACTCTTTGCTCATTAACTATGAGAATCGTGGAACGATAATGGCTAGTACCTTTACCCCTCGATTTCTGAAGAACCATTACTTAATCTACCGAGTTTATGTTGAAAACTGTGACATGTTCTACACCAAAGGGGCTACCCAGTTCAGCTCAGCAGACATTATGGAGTCTCTTCCATGGGTGCAGAGCCAAGGCATGTGACTAGTTAAGTCTCAAGATTTCAGAGAGCAGCATACAAGCAGAGGGCAAGGTGAAGTCACATCTTAATATGCAAGAGCAAGTATAGAGGGAGCACAGAGGCCAAGGAATACCAGGGGAAGGTTTCCCTTTATAGTTTAACTCATTCTTCTCTTGCTCCCTCTCTATCTGTTCCTGTTTCCTGCCCACCAGGCCTGTCGTAGTTGCTTGCTAGTCACTGGAACACAATACCCAACACTGGCAATTTAAAAGAGGAGAGGTTTATCTTGGCTCACCTTTTCGGAGATTTTACCCCATAGGTGGCTGGCTCCAAGGCAGGAAGACATGGTGGAAGGGGCTGGGCAGAGGAAAGTAGCTGGGCTCATGGCAGTCAGGAAGCAGAGAGCCAAGGATGGAAGAGGTTGGGGTTGGAGAGACACACCCTTCTGAGTCATGTGACCAGGCCCCACCTTCTAACATCACGTTTAACTATACCACCCCCATAATTCAATCACCTTTCAAAAGTCCTGCCTATTAGCATATGAGGTTTTGGGTAGAATCTAGATATAAAGCATAACAGGACCTTATAGTCACATACCCTTATATTTAAGACCCATGAAAATACAACTGTTGGCTTCATTTTTGTATTCACCCCAATGCCTTGAAAACAATAGGCATTCCACTGACGTTCATCACATTGAAGTTATTTGCTGCACCATTTCTTGAAGTACTTCCCTGTACCTAGACCTCTGTGTCTTTATATTACAGATTTTGATCTCTCTCTCCCTCTCTCTCTCTCTGCCTCTCTTATGAAAATATACCCAGAAGCCGATAAAACTGAACACATGGTTCTTAAAAATCAAGAATTAAGAACACCTCATAAGTGTCCTCAAACAATCAGTGATGTGAAACTGAGGAAGTGGAGGACAAGCACGGAGTTTGGTTCAACGAACATTAATGCCACAGCCCCCACACCCATCCTGCTGCGGGCGAGTTTAGATGGGATTGTGTGCCTCTTCTTTAATACTTCATTCTTCTCAAGTCCTATCCCTTTTCACACCATGTTGCAATTCCTTTGCAACTACCTGCCTCATTCAATCTAGAGTCTGCAACGATACGGGCTGTTTATTTTGTTCATTCTTGACCTGAATGTCTCTTACAAATGAAGGTCATTACATGCAACCCAGGTAGCCAATAATGTGTTGGCATCAGAAGACAGGTGGCTGAGAAGGGAAGGAGGGGGAAGGGAAGTAAAATGTGTAAGATGTGATGTGTATGTGTACCAATTCCCCATGGTGATTGTAATATAATTATTATATATTGCAAACTTGTACGAATTAAAAAAGAAACTAAAAAATAAAGTAAAACATGAAAAAAGGTGCGCAATTTGCACATTTATAACCTCTTAGGAACAAAATGGGTAACATTTGTCCTCTCTTCTCTTAGCGGAAGATATGTTTATATACTTGGTGAGGGAATTAGGGAATAAAAATACAGAGAAAATGAACACATTTTACCTTCTAGGCTGTTCTCCTGGAGAAAATAATAAGAAATGGTCATGAACTAAGCGCCAAGCTGGGCTTAGGAATTGAACCTTTCTTGGTTTTTTAGAGGTAAGAGAGAGCACCGAGAAGTGTTATGGTGAAAACTAGCAAAAGTAGGAAATTGCTTTAAGGCTCCACTCTTCCTAGTTGTGATTGTTTGAGATAGTTTTTGTGTGTGTGTGTGTGTATGCACATACAGTGATTAATTTCCTGCGTATGTGTATGAATTATGCATTTCTTTTCTCCTTTCTCTAATCTACGTTTGACAAAAGTTGACAACAATTTAGGAATGCTTCTGATGACAATTTAGGAATGTCATCAATCTGAATATCCTACTCCTTTATTGGAAAGGAGTGAAGAACTGGACACTTGAGGAAAAACTATTTTAATCTCACTGTACGATTTTTTTAAATCTCAGTGTCCCATCACAATGGTAATATGCTCATGAAAATAATACTAATTTTCTCTTCTTTTGCAAACACTGGCAGTGGAGTGAGAAAGGACTGGGAGATGCGACAGAAAGCGGGATAGCAGGAGTGAATGCTGCCCTGTAATTCAGTCAGTGGTTCTCAAACACAGGTGGTTGTCACAGTGCAGATTGCTGGGTCTGCCAGCAGATGACTGTGCTTTAAAGGAAGAAGGAAACAAATGCGTGTGATCTATACCAGCATGAAAGTAAGTAAATTCAGTTTGCACATACAATATAAAGTTGCAAAAGTTCAGCATTATCCCCAAAGAAGTGGCTTGATAGTAGATGGCGAGAGCAGGTGTGATGACTTGGCTGTGGTTTGTCCCCTGAGTGCTCATGTGTTGGGAGCTTGATTCTCAGGTGTTGCGGCTTGTTTCTAGATGTCCTCCCAAAGCCTCATGCAGTCATAGATGGGGCTGGATCTAGCGTGTGATGTTCAGTCTGGCATAGTTCTGCTGGGATCAAGGATGCGATACTAGGATTGAGGGCGCTAGGATTAAGGGTGGGAGTGCTACCCACCCTAAGGGCAGGCAGCCTGGATAAGATGTAAGGAACAGAACGAGGCTTGTAGGTACCTTGCTTGTCTTGCTGCCAGGCCACCCTGCCTGGGATCCAGCCGATTATGGGCTGAAACCTCTACACACTGTGAGCTAAATAAACCTTTCCTCCTTTAATTTTGGGGGTTGGGTATTTTGTCTCAGCGATGAGAGGAAAGTAACTAAGACATCGAGGTAGTATTGTTAAGAAGTGCAGACTACTGAGACACCTGTAGGTCACTGGGACGCTGCTCTTGGAAGGGGTTCGTGTAGTTTGCGTGGGACCCCGGTTAGACCCTGGTCTTTTTCTCTGGTTTCCTGTCTGACCCTGTGATCTCCTCTCGCACCATGGTGAGGCCACCCGCCATAAGGCTGTCACAGAGCCTAGCAGATGCTGGCGCTGTGTCTCGGAACCTCCAGAACTGTGAGTTAAATATATAAACCTCTTTTTTTTTCTTACATAACAGCAATAAGAAAGAGATGAATACCGTAGGTTATTGTTAATGACCAAAATGGGTAAGAGAGTCATTTTCTGGAAGCTACATTCTTGTCTTGATCCATTTTATTTGCAGAATTCTTGGATTATCTTTCACTCAAATTACAATTAAAACAAATATATAGGGGCTGGGGATTTAGCTCAGTGGTTAAAGTGCTTGCCTAGCAAGCACAAGGCCCTAGTTCGATCCCCAGCACCAAAAAAAAAAAAAAAACAAAAAAAAACAAAAAAAACGAAAAACCAAATATATAGTACAGAAAACGTTGCTAAGGGCAAGATAGTAGAGTTCCTTAAAACACCTGGAGATGGTGGAGTTGTACAACAGACTGGAGGGCTGTAGAAGATGCCCCCCTTTGCACCTGTCATTTGGTGTATGCACACAAAGCAGAGATGACCTTCCATTCAGACTTTTTCTGTGTCATATTCTCTGACTGGAAACTCTTATATGGAGAAAATTGTTTTTCCTTAAAATGGCAGTATCAGGATATCATTTTCTAAATCTTTTCCATTTAGCCCATTTCGTGCTGAAAGAAATTGCATTAATAAATAACTGGAGTCGTCAGCAAATTATATTACCTATTCATGTACCTATTGTCGATTTTAATGTCTTCTTTTTTTATTTTAATGTCTTCTTTAGGAAAGTGTCTATTTAGATTCTTTGCCTATTTTTTAAAATTAGCTTATTTGTGCTTTTCCTTTAGAGTGTATGGCTTTCTTGTGTGTTTTGGATATTTACTCCTTGTCAGTTACATGGGTTGCAAATATTTTCTCCCCATGTATAGCTTACCTTTTTGCTGATTGTTCCTTTTGTTGTCCAAGAGATTTTTCATTTAGTACCACTTGTTTATTTTTGCTCTTGTTTCTAGAACCTTTCATGGGATATTGAAAGAAAAAAATCATTGCCAAGGCCAATATCAACAGCTTCGCCTCTACATTATTCTTCTTATGGTTTCTGGTCTTATATTTAGTACTTCAATCCATTTGGAACCAATTATTGTATAGCATGTAAGACAAAGACATGGTTTTATTATTTTGCTCATGAACATCCAGTTTTCCCTGTACCATTTACTGAAGAGTTTGTCCTTTCCCCAAATGTCCCCAAGCCAGCTACAGATTGCGATAGCATGGCCAGCCATGTCCCAGACTCCTCCAGGTCTTCACGGCCTCTGCTCTCCCACCACCGCTCAGATCTGGAATTCCTCGCATGTGCTGTCTGGAGATCCTCCCGTAGCAGTCCTGGAGGGATTGCTGCTCACACGTGAAACCCGGTGAAGAGTGCCAAGCATGTGCTAGCTTCGTGTACCAGGGCTGTGCTAAAGGTCTCAGCCCGCTGATCGCTCCTTTCGTCTCACAGACCAGTTCTTCTGCCTTCCCGAAGTAGCTGGTATTTGATTCTGTGTTGATTTGTGCAACTATTTTAAGTCATTTTGTCAAATTTCAGTGGAAAACAGCCATTGGCCAAATTCGGCTCTAAGGTTTCCACACAAGATATTTCTGATATCAAATAGTTTAAGGAAGTTTCTGTTGCCCACCAACATTGCCTGAACCTTCAACAAGCGAATGTCATGGTCCTGTGGTATGATCAAGACATGGCTGACTTTGGAGGCAAATACATATCCTGACTTTCTACCTGCTGGTGAAGGACCTTCTGCAGTGAAGGCAGTGTGACCATTAATCCTGATATGTCAACCTCACTGGACTACAAAATACACAGCAGATTAGTAAGGCACATTCCTGAACATCTCCAGGTGGGTTCTTGGGATTGTGTATCAATCCTCTTCTGCTCCTCTCTGACACTCTTTCCCTCCTCTGTTCTCTAGCTTCCATGAACTAAGCAGATTTGCTCTGTCACACCATCATGTTCCTGCCTTAGAACCAGCCAACGAGGGGCTGAATCCCCGAGACTGTGAGCTAAATCAAATCTCTCTTCCTTTAATTTGTGGGTGTTAGCTACTGTGTCCTGTAATAGGAAAGCTGACAAATACAGCGGCCAATAGCCTTGACCTTACAGCACTAACTAAGCCAGTCTAGAGCAGGGTTGTGTGATTTATCGACATGGGCACCTGAGTTCCCTTCTTTCCTTTCTCTCCTGCGCTGACACCCTTTTAGACCTGGAGCACAGCAAGAGGTGTGCACAGGTTTGCAGCCAGCTCAGCGTTGGCTCTCGTCCACTCCAGCAGCATCACTTGTTCAGTATACAAAAGACTGAGCTGGTTACAGAGGATAAATACTGACCAACTGATTGCTTCTAACTCTTATTTAAAGTTGGTGTGAAAGTGAGCAAAACAATTATAATGTTTGTGACATCAGAAAGAATATGTGTGTATCTCCCTGCTTGCTGACACAGAGCTTCTAAAACCCTTTTAATTTCCTGAGTGATTAGGATGATAGGAGCATCTTACACAGAGCTCCTAAATCTACTGGGAACTCCAGCAGACCCACTCATGACAGAGCTCAAAGTCTGATGCTGTGCAGCCAGGAGAGGTGCACCGTAGGATGTCACCCAGCAAATGACCATCCTGGCGCCTCTGAAGGTCTCATGTTTTCATTGCAGCCCTAGCAGCAGGCATGGGGCTCAAAAGGAGCTGTGTGTTTAATACACCAAATGCCCAAATATCTGGAGTCCGCTCTTGGGAAATTTGTGACTCGCTAAAGTTTCTAATAGCAATCAGAATATTACTTTATGTGTGTATTGATTCTCTTCTATTCCTTCATTCAGTAAACACGTATGCAGTCCAACCCTGTGTCAAGAGCCAGGCCAGACCCTGGGGATGTAACACTGAAGAAGACAGTGGAGGGTCCTGCACGTATGAGATCTCACATTGGCGTAGACTCCTTTCACTCTGTGAAATGAGCAGGATAGCCATTTCTAAACTTATATTATTCAAGTGCCAGAAATACAGAATAATATGATTTTTAAAATGTGTAATTTGATAAATTATTCCAGTATAAGCCCTTTTAAGGATCAAACATGGAAAGACACAAGACTTTGCTAGCTGCACCAGCAACCCTCCTGACACTCCCTCCCTGCACCCCCACCCTCAAAATTACCACTTTTCTGGCTCTCATGGTATCATTTTTGTGCCTTACTTTGTAGTTTTACTCCAGCATGCGTCCCAAGTACTATTTTCTCTGCTTTTGTTTATTCAATACGTTTTTGGGGCCTTTTTAATGCATAGGTTATTCCTCCTACTTCCACTTCTTCCCACCTTTGAAGTGTGCTTCTTGAAGAAATGAGATAATTTGTTTTGTAGTTTCCTCAATTGCAGTATTGCTGATTGCATTCTGTGATAGAGTTTACTGTTTCCCCCAGTCTTCCACATTTCTTCCCAAAAGATAGTTGATTATAGATGCTTAACAATTTTAGTTTTGAGATTTTTTTGGATACAGCTACTTAAAGAGTACTCTCTTATTCTCCATCAAGAGATATCTTTTTGTGTTGTTAGCAGCCATTTCTGTTCAGTGTTTTCACCTTTACTTCATTTGAGTTAAAAAAAGATGCTACTCCATTCAATCATGTATTCTTTATTTATTTGTAGGGATATGTTTGTACTGAGAAACATCTGATTATCCATGAATTTTGTTTCTATGGAGAAGGAAGAATGAATGCTTACCTATTTGCCTTTATTTGCCAATTTTTGAGAAAAGGAATTGGTTCTTTATTATCTTACAAAAGTGGCCAGGTTGCTCTGTATAATGAACATTTTCCATCTATGAAGAAATCATGTTTCATACATAGATTTGCTCAGTAAGCAGCATGCCTTTCAGAGTTCAAACTCTGTGTGCAATGTGTCTCACCAAGATACCAAAAGGGTTGGGAAATTAGATTAAAGTGTGAAAAAAATTGAATAAAGAGTAACTCGACTTTTAATATTCAGGCAGGAAGCATTTATTTGGGGGCCCATACTACTTGCAAAAAATTATCAGGAACTGAACACTTTAAGATTCCATGCCTTCCTTCAAAGAACTTGCTGTTTAACAGAACGCAAGGCATTATATGCAATAAGAATGAACACTATGAACCAATGCTGTCAGGCATGCTAAAAGAATAGAGGTCTTGTCGGTCCTGGCTGCTATAACAAAACACCAGAAACTGGGTGGCCTAAATGTTAAAAAAAAAAATTTAAGTCTCATAGTTCTGAAGTCTGAGAAATCCAAGATCAAGGTGCCAGCTGATTCAGTGTCTGGTAGGGGCCCTCTTCCTGGTTTGTAGATGACCTTCTCCTAATTGTGTCCTCACATATGGAGAGACCTGGTGTCTCCTCCTTTTTTATATGAGCACTAATCTCATTCATGGGAGGCCCGCCCTCATGACCTAATCATTTTCCTAAGTCCCCACCTCCTAATACCATAATACCGGGTATTAGGGCTTCAATATACGAATTTGGAAGGGTCCACAAACAAACAAACCATAATTACTATTTCCCCAAATGTGTGCTAAATACTGGTAGAGAGTCAATACTTGCTGAATGGAGCATCATTCTTCCAGTTTATGAGTTTTCTAAAGACTTTTACTGGACGTATTGTTTTGCTGCTTTAGAAAGCACAGTTTCCTCTTGGTCTAGCTCATCCATTCATACACAAATTTAATCAATCATTACAGTTACTGATCACCTGATGTCTCGTAATGAGGAAAAAACTATCATCTCAAGGAGCTATTGTCAGCAGAGAAGTGCTGAGCATGTAGTTTCAAGTGTCGAATACGTTTAAAAGATAAACAAACAAAAAATTAAAAAAATTCATTAAAATATTTACAAGACAGAATTTTTAGTAATTTATACAAATTCTTCCTCTGAGTTGATAGGAATTATGGTATATTGTTTTCTCCTCTTGACAGCAGAGAAAACTTGGGCAAGGGAGGAGAAACAAAGTCCCCAAAACAGGGAGAAGTGGGAGGAGGAAAGGACAGGAAACGAGCGGAGTGGTAAGGAGTGAACAGCTGCAGGAAGCGCAGCCTCTGGGGAATTTGCCTTCCGCAGGTTACTGCCCCCAGCAATTGCACACCACACTTGTACTAAAGCTTGTGACAATCCCTCTGGGCAGACGTGGTGATTCATGTTATGTGCCCTCTTAGAGAGGTCTATGGTGCCCAGCTGTTGGGGCAAATACCAGTCCAGATGCCGCTGAGAAGGAATTCTGTAAATGAGATTGATATTTACAATCATTGACCTTAAGTCAAGTGGATGACCCTGCATGGTGTCAGTGGGCCTTATCCAATCCGCTGAAGGCATTAAGAACAAAGACAGGATTTCTGCCTCTAGGCTGCAGTATAAACACTGCCTGAATTCTCAAGCCTTAGGCTGCTAGCTTGCTCTACAAATTTTGGACTTGTAATCTTGTAGCTCCTTAAAACCTCTCTCTTTCTCTCTCTGTGTCTCTCTCTCTCTCTCTCTCTCCCTCCATTCAGTATACTGAATCCAAAAAGGTTGTCCTGAGAACCAAATCAATAGGATATGTGATACAATATCACTACATAATATAGAGAATGTAATTTTACAACATATCATAACTAATAATATATGTAACATAATATGTGACATGTAATATATATTTATAAGGTACATTATAACCAATGGAATAAATGACATGCCCTGTTTGTTCTGTTTATCTAAATTACTTAATACAGCAGATATGAAAACTGCTCATCTATACATTTACTTATTTATTTATTTGGTAGTATCCAGGGCTCTGTGCATGCCAGGAAAGAACTCTACCACTGAGCTACATCCCCATTCTGCCACTCTCCAGATTTAATAGATAACCTTAGAGAAGTGTAACAACTTCATAAGAGTTTCCCAAGAGGGCACCCGGGAGCCCTGAATCTCAAAGTCATGTCTGTCTGATGCCCCACCCTTGCTGTGCCCACTGCTGAAGGGGCGTAAGAGGTGAGGATCACCTTGAGGATCAAGCGATGTAAGAGTGATTTTTGCCAGAAATGCTAACTCGGAAGGATGTTTGCTGTGAGGCAAAAGACTAAATAAAAAGAACTGGGGACATCCGTGACCTTTCCCTTTCTTCTTGTGTCCCGAGGCTCCGGAGTCCAGCTCCTGGGAGAGTCAGCCTGAATGAGACACGGGCTGAGAAGGACCCCCAGTGGTGCCTGCTCCTCTTCAGTCCTCCACTTGCTGACCCTCATGTAGCTGCAGTAGCTCACAGGAATGGTGCCACTTTACTGCAGCACCTGCTGCGGGCCAGGTGCGCCCTCCGCCTTCCACCATCCTAGCTGCTCTCCTGCACTGGCCACTGCAACAGGCGAGTCCAGGGAGTGTCCTTCGCTGGCCAGCACCCCCCTTCATCTTGTAGCTATGTCTTTGGCCATGCAGGGCCTCCTAGCCTGCCTGATGTGCCCTCTCTTAATGGTCTCAGACTTGGGAGAGACACGTGTCCCTTCCCTTGCAGGGTTAGTCACATGACCTCACCTGAGCAAGTGGGGCAAAGCAGGGAAGCACTTGGATCTTGGTGAGCTCTAACAACTCTCATACCCTCAATCCTCCCTCCATCCCTTTTTTAATTTTTTCTTTTTTTGAAACAGAGTCTTGCTAAGTTGTCAAGTTTCCCAGGCCCTGGTCAAACTGGGGATCCTCCTGCCTCAGCCTCCCTAGAATTACAGTGATGCACCATCATACCCTGCTACCCCCCCATTTTAAAGGTAGAGAAGGCAAAGATGAAAGATGAGGTCTGTCTTGCCCTACAGTTCATAATAGAAAATTAGGAGCCGGGCTTCTTCACTCCAGATCCCAAAGCTCCCGCGCCATCATCTTGGCCCATCAAACCTTCTCCAAGCAGAGATCTGCTGTAGTTACTTTGAAACCACTCGGATTCAGGAGGATGTGCCTGCGGCGGGGCATGCCAGCGGAATCCCGCTATTGCTCACACAGCACAGTACGCACGGACTCCAACTTGGCATACTTCGCCTCGCTGCCACATTTCCCCATCAGGCCTTGATGAAGACCTGATCATTTTTTTAAAATCTCTCCCACTGTGCTGGCTGTATCCCTCCATCTGTCCCATGCTGGGTGAAATCTGCTACAGCTGCAAGCTACACCTGCCAGAGAGCCAGACAGGGTACCTGGGGAGCGGGGAGCAGCTGAGCAGGTGGATGCTAAAACCTGGCAACAACTTGGCAAAAATATTCTTATCCTTTTGTGGCCTTAAAGGAAACCAAAACAAGGAGAATGAAACACCAGGGAAAACAAAGACCGCTGAATCAGGAATGGGACTTCAATGCAAAAATCATTTTGCATTTGCATTGTGGAAAGAGAGGGCGCCTCACTCCTCCTGCCTGATCCAAAACAAAACAGCCACCTTCGTGTGGGTGAATCTCAGTGATCTGATGGGGCTGGAGTGGGGGCAAACAGCAAAACTCAGTGCCAACAAGTCTGTTTTCTTTTTTTCTGTGAAAAGAACAATCAAAGACCACTTGCTAGAGCTTTCCACCTTCCCCATTTTCCTGGTTTCTCTTCCGCGGAGTCACATTCTGTGACCGTTGGACCGAGTGCAGCGTGTTCT
Organism: Hystrix cristata; assembly: GCA_004026905.1. Lineage (NCBI taxonomy): Eukaryota > Metazoa > Chordata > Mammalia > Rodentia > Hystricidae > Hystrix > Hystrix cristata. The sequence continues at coordinate 67,822 of PVJO010003983.1, forward strand.
GTCTCCGGAGTCTGGCTAGACCTGAGACTGGGCTGCCACCCTTCTACCTCATTGCCGAGGCTTTGGCAAGGACTTTCATCTTTCTGAGCCCTGATCTCCAGATCTTTAAAACAGGATGAGAATTAAAAATGCCCCGGCAGGCAAATGCTTAAGACTTAACACAGTGCTAGATATATAGCCAATTCTTTCAAAAGCAGAACCTTCCATCATTGTTACTGCTAATAGTAATACCAGTAGCAGTAGTATTTCTGGCTTCTGGGATCATGGTGATTTTTCAGTTTGTGCATGAGTGGTAGAAATGCGAGACTAGCAGTACGTTGAGGCTTGGTTAGCTCTACATTCTTTAGCTAAATAAAAACTTCTTCCAATACCTAACAAAACATAGAATGGTATGCCAGGCATGGTGGCACATGCCTACAATCCCAGCACCCAGGAGGCTGAGGCAGGAGAATTGCCACAAATGCAAAGCCACTCTGGAGTACATAGTGATACTATATCTCAAAAAAATAAAAAAATAAGAAAGAGTATATCAAGGCAGAAGCATGGACTTTGAAGTCAGCCTGACATGGACTTAGGCACAGACACAGAGCTAGACTTCTGGCTACCCGGCCATCTCCATCTTTGTGGTTTTGGACCAGTCATTCTATTTCTTGAGCCTCACATTCGCCATCTATAGACCAGCCGTGGTTTTGTGTCCGTGGCTTCTGTGACATAATAACTACAACATGGAGGGATAATGGCAATATGTGTCACAGAGAAGGCCAAGTAAGAGAATGTAAAAAGATATAGTGGCGAGAGAAAGGAGGAAGTTTAAACATAACTTCTGTAATGTGATTTTATTCTGAAAGTGACTCATTTTATTTAAGTATAAAGGAAAATCAAAATCATAAAAGAAAAGAACTCCCAACATCCCTCAACTCAGGGGTAGGCACTGCCAACATCTTGGCCTTTATCCCAGAGAACTGTTTTGGTTGCGAGGTTGATATGCTGGGAAAACAGGCCACCTAGAGAGACTTTGGACAGAGAACCAGCCACAAGCTGGGGTCAGTCATGTGGCCATTTCCCTGTTGGAAGGAGAGAGGGACACCAGATGACAGCCCCAACCCCGGGTAAGGGCAGCACCGTCAGCTGTCACGTTGTTATGTGTCAGTGTCATACTACCCTGCCTTAAAAATGGGAGCAAGATGGCCATGCAAGAAAAGCAGCTTTAAAGACCCTTATCAAAAGGGAAGTGGACATAAGCTAAAATCTAGTGCATTCAGCGTGTCAGAGAATCCTTTATTCTTCCCTTCTTCCTTCTCTCCCTCTTTTCCTTCCTGAATCCTCCTTTCAGCTTTCAGACCCTGTGTTGATTCTGTGGTACAAGCAACTCAGACTCACAGTCCAATGAGCAAGGCAGACAAATAGATGGCGACATCAGTGTGATGAATGATCAGGTGGAGGTGACTCCAGGGGGCCATTTCCACCTCATCATGGGTAACCAAGGGACAGACAGACAAACTTCCCAGGCACCCTCTTTATTTCCCGCAGCATTCAGCCTACAGCCTAGTCCAGTGCTCATCTTCTCGTGTGACTACCAGCTCCAGGAGGGCAGAGGTCGGTCTACAGTGGTCACTGCTCTGTCCCAGTGCCCAGCCAGGGTCAGCTGAGGAGGTGCTCAGTGAAGGGTGATCAGGCAGATGCAATTAAATGCTGTGTGAGCTGGGTGGTGTTTGCAGAGGACACCTGCTGTCTCGTGCTTCTCTCCATGCTATGACCACAGAGCTTATCTCCTCTCGAACTCATGTTGAAATAGAATTGCTATTACAACAGTATTAAGAGGTACAATCTTGAAGAGGTCATAAGGACGTAAAGGATTCACTCCCCTGGGTGGGGTTAGTGCTACTACAAAAGTGAAATCTCCCCCCCCCCCGTCCTCCAGAGTGGATGCAGCAGATGCAGCCTCTCCATCTTGGTCTCCCCAGCCACTAGAACTGTGAGCCAATAAGTTTCTACTCATTAAAAATGACCCAGTATATTCGAAAATGTTCAAATGGGAAAGGGAAGAAGGGAGAGGGGAGGGAAAAAGGAAGGAAGGAAGAATTAAAAGAAAATAGAAGGAAAAAACGGAAACAAAGCTTTTGTAAATAAGGAGGGGAAGAGGGGTTGAAGGGAGGGGAGAGGAACGAGCAAAAAAGAAGCAGCAAGATATATTATGTACAGGCACAAATTCCCTATGATGAATGCGATCGTTATGTATCTATAACATGTACCAATATAATTATTTTTTAAATGACCCAGTATTCTGTTATAGCAACAAACATGGACTAAGACATCCGGTGTCCCTTCTTCCCCAGTTCTGGTTCTTATAACACCCCTTTCTTTGGGCAATAACCTCTCCCACGCTCCATGTGTTTTAGTGGGGCTGCTGACCCCAAACCCTGAGGACAATGGGGTATGAGACTCAAATTGGCCAACCAGAGTCTCTTTCTTCCAGGGACAGAGATGAATGGAGAAAGGCCATGTGCAAGCTGGGGAGTGCAGGCCGTACTGCTTCCTGTGGCTACTGCTCCCTGTCCCAGCCTCACTGGCCAGATCTTTCTTGGAGTCTCTGAGGAGCCTCCTTTCTCTCCAATAGCTTTCTCCTTCTAATTTAAGTTAGAACAAATTCATCTCCCCTGTTACAAAAAAGGAAAATATACTCTTTTTTTAAAAATTGAGCTGAATTTACATAACATAAAATTAAACACTCAAAAGTATTCAATTCTGTGGCATTTGGTATAGTCATAGTGCCATTCACTCACCACCTCTATCAGATTCTTTCTCCCTTTCCTGCCTCCTAGCAACCACTATTCTGCTTTCTGTCTCTGTGGATTTATCTGTGTGTCTGTTATATAGTTGGAGTCATGTAATTTGTGACCTCTTATGTCTAGTTTGTTTCACTTAACACATTATTTTTAAACTTCATTCACATTCTCTCATACTTATATTAACACTTTCTTTTCATGGCTGAATAATATTCCATCCCACGGAGGTCCACTGATAGAGAGAACTTGCAAGGAATACACCGTGTCTGGTACAGAGTAAAAGCCTCACTTGGTAGACTGTGGGTGAGGTGGAATCTCAGTTGGTAGGGTGAGGTAGAAATGCTGTGTGTATCTAGATTTTCTAAGATCCCTCTTTATACCAGACTTATTTTATGTGTCTTCAGAAATTCTTGGGTGTGATTGTTTTGCAATAGCGGAAGGACATGAGTGTTTACTGTTGCTGTCTCAAGGCCAGCAAAGGAATTCTAGAAGAGCATTGTCCCTGAGGGACAGCTCTGCGAGAGGTGGCTCAGCATGGTGGGCAGGAGGACTCAGATCTATGTTCTCTTTAGGTGCTTGTTGGCTTTAGCCAATCTAACCTCTCTGAAGAAATCTGAAGGCCAGACTTCTCATCGGCAAAAATGAAGAGAATAAGCTCCCTGTGATCTACTATAAAATGTGAGATGGGTTTGTGTGTGCTTACTCTAGTCTCCCCCTCCAAAGCTCACTGCATTTTGCTATGGGGTGAACAATAGGGATTGTTCTCCTTTGACAGCCGAGAGTCCAAGAGGGTAAGTAGCTTGCCTGAAGTCAACCGTGGGAGGAGCCAAGACCAAGGTCTCGGGTCTGTCTCCAGGTCTAAGATGTTTCCTCCTTTTACTTCCTTGTCTACCTCCCTGAGAGGGTGTGATAATTATTTATAAAAAATAGGTCCGTGCGTTCAGTGTTCTCTCGCATACTCACTGTATTACTGGGTCTGGAAATGGGATTGATATCCTTCTCGCTTCTCCTTGTTGTTAATGGACAGTTGTCCCCTCCTCCCCCCAAACTCCCCTGTGGAGCTCATGACGCCAGACTGCACCATCTGCTGCTACTTCTCGGTGTGGTCACCTCTGGGCGCCTTACCCCTTGAAGGCCCCAGAGTCTTCTTCTGTGTCACTCTCTCTAGTTCCACTCTTGCCCTTCTTAGTGATTTCATTATACACATAGATGTTTTCTTCAATACTTGGCTTATTGGTTTATTTCTTACACTTTCTGAAAAAACATCTTTATTAAGTTATAATTTATAAAACATTCATTTGTCTCAAGTATACAATTCAATGATTTTTAGATTTACGGAGTTATCATAATGGTCTAATTTTAGGACATTTTTCATCTCCATACAAATGTCCTCCTGCTATTTAAAGTCACTCCTTATTCCCACCTCTCAGCCCCACGCAACCATTAATCTATCCTCCATATCTAAAGATTTGCCTATTTTGGAATTTCAGACAAATGAAATCATACAGTATGTGGCCTTTTGTCTGGCTTCTTTTATTTAGCATAATGTTTGCAAGGTTCACCCTGTTGTAGCATGAATTGCTACTCAATCCTTTTTGTGGTAGAATAATAATGTATTGTACAAGGGCTGATCAAAACATACAATGTGTGTTTAAATTAAAAATCATTATAGTTAAAAACACATTGTCATTAATCTCCCTCAAAGTACTCCCTCTTGCTTTGAATACAATTTTCCCACCATTCTTGCCACTTCCCGAAGCAGTTCTGGAAATCCTCTTCTGTGAGTGTCTTTATGAAGTGTGTTCAAAAATATAGTGAATGCTGCTATAGAGCACCATCCGACAGAAAGGCACGCTTGTAGAAACATTACGGTGTGTTCTCATCCACCTTATTCAGTGGATCTGGCACCACGTGACTTTCTGGCGCTTCCTCAAATTCAAAATGACCATGAAAAGTAAAGACTGAGAACTGACTCAGGACCTCAAGACGGTCAGGATAGCACAACTAAAGACACGCACAAAGAGGACTTCCAGGACTGCTTCGGGCAGTGGCAAGAACGGTGGGATAGGTACATTTAAAGTGAGTAGGAGTGTCTGGTAGAAGCTTAATGACAACGTGTCTTTTATTTTAACAAATTTTTTAAAAATTTAAACATTTCCCATATAGCGTGGTCACGCATTGTATGTCTACACTGCATTTGTTAATCCATGCAGATTGATAGACACGTAGGTTACCTTCTGTTTATTATGAAAAACTCTGCCATGGAATTTACACACAACATTTTGTGGGGACGTACATTTTAATTTCTTTTGGGCAGGCACGTAGGAATGGAATAGCCAGGTCATGTGGTAAATTTGTGCTTAACTTTTAAAGACAATACTAAACCACTTTCCAAAATTGGTGCATTATTTTATATCCTCCCAGTACTGTATGAGTGTTACAGTTTCTCCATATCCTTTCCAACATTTGGTAATGTCTGTCTTTCTAATGGGAGCCACTCCATCTGAGCACGAAGGGAGGTATCACTGTGGTTTTGGTTTTATGGGTCAGCTAATGATGTCAAATATCTTTTCATGCACGTCAAGTGTAGCCATTTCCTTTCTTTACTTCTTGCTTATGATCTTGCCTTCTACCCTAGATCAGTCATGTACATTCACAATCACTGAGGTTATCATTACCTGTAACCGGACCTCCCCTATAATATCAATTGTGAATATTTTACTCTTAACCAGCTTAATGCTCCTCCACTTTCCAACAATTTTTCAACATTATTAGTATCAAGTTCCATTAATCTGGAAAGCTTTTCACTCATCTCCTGTCATATCTTTAGCTTATGCTCAATGGCTATCATTATAATCACTTCCTTGCATCTCTTTCCATTCACTGCATTTTCCTGGTAAAACCACAATTCTGGTTGAATCCAACACTATAACTCTTTTTCATGCAACTTCACTCACACACTGAACCTGGCTTGAGAAAAAAATATACAACCAGGCCTTTCTTGAGGTTCATGACATGTGGGAAGAATGCAGCTATAGTAATAAAATGCTTTCTTCTGTTTTCTCTTCTTTTGGTTCTCTCTACATACTCTCACTCTGAGTCTCTGTAACTTGCTTTTCACTTTCCCTAACTTGCTTTCTTTCTTTCTCCAGTCCTCCTCTGTGTCCTTCCACTCACCTCCGTATTCTGAAGCTATCAGAGAATGTCCCCTCCAGGCCACTGCTGCAGCCACCCAGTCTTTTCTTCATCCCCACCCACCTCGCTTGTCAGCCTGGTAGACTTACAGTCCCAAGAGCTGAATGGGACTCTGATCTAGGGTTTGTTCTAGGGTTGTTGTTGGAAGCTGTTCCTTGTAGGTTTATGTATTTGTAAATGAGAACAGATAGGCAGTGCTTAGCTATTTGTTTCTGAGCTATAATAGGCTCATGTTCTAGGATGCTGAGGCACAAGAATTGCAAATTTCAAGCCCAGGCTGAACAACTTAGTGAGACTTTGTCTCAAAATAAAAATAAAAAAGAACTGGGGATGTAGTTCACTGCAAAGGTCCTTGTTCAATCCCCAGTGTCACCAAAACAAATCAAAACGATAAATTCATGTGTTGGAACCATCCCAGCCTCTCCTTTCATATATAATTGATTCAAATGGATACTTCTTTCCTCCAGGGGAATAGGAAGGAAGGGAAGTAGGAAGTTGGCCCCTGGCAAGGTGGAGGTTTGTGCATGGACATTGGGCAGGACCGGCTGGGGTCTGGGGGAGACAGAAGGCCTGCACAGTGGAGTGGTGTGGTGCCAGGACTCGGGAGCTTCCAGAGGCTCTGGTCAGAGCTACATTTTGGCTGCCTAATGACCATGATATGTCGATACCTGGATGTCGGAAATACCACCTGCTCTGTGTGCATTTATCTTGACTGCCGTTCTCTTACTCCTGAATCAAAATCTATTATTAGTACTCAGTTCTGCAATCTCATTACTTCAGAAACTCACCAGAGTGATGGGCTCTCCAAATTGAGCTAATCCAACTTCCTCTTTTATTGATGAGAAAAGAAGAGTACAGAGAGGAAGAAGTGAATGTTCAAAGTCACTGGAGGGGCTGGGCATATTTGTGACACAAAATCTTATTAAAAGTAATTACTTCACTCTCATGACTTGGAGGAATATCCTTGAGTTCTCTCTTTAGCTCACCCCTCATGAGAACAACCAGCAAGGGCGTTCAACTCCCTGCCCCCGACTACTGATTTCTACAACAGTCACCACTTCTCCCAATTTCCACTGCCACTACCTTCCCTCAGACAGCACCATCAGCCTCCAAACTTGTCTCCTCCCATCTGTTCTCCACCCTCAGCCAGCTCCCCACTATTAACTTTTTTAGGCAGAGGCCAAAGCAGTCTCTTAAATCACATTACATCACTGTCTACTTAACCCATTGTGACAGTTCATCTTGACTGCCAACTTGATTAGATTGAGATCCTGGAGAGCTGATTGGATTGCGAGGGTGCTAACTTCATCAAGGGGATTAATCCAATGATAAGTTCAATATCTAAATGGGTTTACTAAGAGGTAGAATCCAACTGAATGGAGAAAGGCACTTAGGGTGTGGCTGTAAAGGGTATATTCTCTCCCATTTCTCTCTGGTTCTTTCCCTCTCTGTCTCCTGAATGCCATGATGTGAGTACCTCTTCTGCCATGATCTTTCTACTTTGAAATCAGCAGATTATGGACTGAAACCTCTGAAATCATGAGTCAAAATAAACAAATATAGAGAGTGTTTAAATTTTTAAAATTGTTACCGTAAAAGACACATTGCCATGAATCCCCCTCAAAATACTCCTGCTCACTTTGAACACATTTATCCCATTATTCTTGTCATGGATGCTACTGTCAAATGCCATTTACTGGAAAGGAAGTCTTCCAAAAACATTGTAGTGTGTCTTCATCTACCTTATTCACTGGATCTGGGACCATGAAACTTCTGACTCTTCCTCAAGTTGGCAATGAAAGGTAAACGTTCAAATGGATTCAGAAAATCAAGGCAGCCGTGAAAGCACAAAGAAAGACAATCATGAAAGCGGACTTATAGCACTCCTTTATAGAGTGGCAAGAATAATGGGATAAGTGTGTTTAAAGCGAGGAGGGAGTATTTGGAGGGGGGATTAATGGCAATGTGTCTTTTACTATAATACATTTTTTACTATAATACATTTTTTAAAATTTAAACACTCACCATATTTTTCTCTCATACCTAATTTTTCAGGTATTTTGGTCACAAAGATGAAAATCTGAGTAACACACACATATATCATTTCCTCATTCCAAAGATGAACTCTGAATATCTTGCTGTGGACTGCAAGATGCCACGTCTTTTACATGATTGTGTTCTGTAGTCTTATCTAAAACCAATCACCTTCTCACTCACTATCTTCCAGCCACACAGACCTTCTCGAATTCATCTTGGTTTCTAATATCCTTCTCCAGTGAAAGGAACGAGTCTCTTGGAGAATGACTGAATCAAAGGCCGGGACATGAAATACATGTGATGATCTTGGGTCACTTTGTAGTGCCACAAATTAAGAAAGTGCCCAAAACAAAGCAAAATAATACAAGGATGGTTCTGTGTCAAGGTGACACAGAAACTACTGAAAAAGTTTCCAGTGTCAAACATGAACTAGTCTGAGCAGCAAAATAAAACAATAATGCAAATATTCTCAAAGAACTAGACTTATTTATCAATTAATTCATTACATCCATAAAACTGACACACTCGCACATAGTTTTCTCATTCCAAAGATGTTCTCTGAATACATTGAGATGGACTACAGGGTGCTATATCAGTAAAACTGATATAAATAATAAATACTTGAGCTAATAAGTAAACAGAGGAGAGTAGAATAGTCTCCTGCACAGAAGTGAGACTAATCCATACAGACAATTCCCACCAAGGAGGTGAACAGAGCTCCCCTCTCCTCAAGCATGAGAAACACATAGTGCTTTCTCCCAAAGAGCACAGAATGAAAAAGGCGTGGTGGGAGTAGTAACCTTACAGGCGGAACTTCAACAAGTGCTGCTTTAGCCAGGTGATCAATGCTAACAACAGTGACATATTATTTGGAGAAAATATACCCTTCATTTTTCCTTTTTCAATTTTTATTCTTTACTAGTACATTTGCAGGACATATTGATTACATTCCCCATAGGGAGTTGGTACATAAACATGACATACTTAATTCTTTTACTATCCCTTCGCCTCTTTTCCCTCATCCACCTTCCATCTCTTGTTTCCTTTCCCCTTTGCAAAAGATCTATCTCCTTGCTTCTTATTATTTGTCTTTTATTTTGCTTTTTATATTTTGGATTTGTCAAATAAGAGAAACCATGTGATATTTAAGGTTGCATATCTGATTTTATTTCTGTTAACATTATGGTTTCAAGCTACATCCATTTTCCTACCAATGACTCCAGTTTATACTTCTTTATTGCAAAGTAGTACTCCATTGTGCCTAAATACCATATATTTTATGTCCAGTGATGAACATCTAGGCTGTTCCAAAATTTAGCTATTATGAATTGTGCTGCTATAAACATGGATATGCATGTATCACTGTAATATGATGTCTTTAACTCTTTTGGGAAGGTAACAAGAAATGCAATAGAAAAATTAATATATTATGTGTATGCAAGTTCCACCTTCAGCACTGACCTTCAGGTAAAACTCAATCCCGATAGGCATACCATGTCCCTGTGGGTCTCTCACCACTTTTGCTCTTCTCTCCCATATGTTGGCTTCTCTGTCACGTGAGCTTCTCTGCTGTAGAGACCAGAGAGCTGCCAGCAACTTCCACAGAAATAAAAGTGTCTCCAGGAGTTGTAGGAATAGTCTCAGGCTAATCCTCTTTGATTGTTTTAGTTTGATTTGTTGTTACAGCATGGGTCATATGTTCATCCATGACTCAAATGCTTGGGATGGAGGAGGGCAAAGTGCTTGCAGGGCAAACCTTAAGTGCCGTACTACAGCCTGCAATTGGGTCACCATTCCAAAACAATATGGAATGCAGAAGGGGAGCTCCTCAGTGAAAAATCAGGGTGCCATTTCTAGAAAAGACAGCATGGACACTGAGCAGGCAGAGTGAAGAGATGTTTTCCATATTGAATTCTCAACAGTCCCCATAGGGAAGCAGATGTCTAGATTATCAGGTTGGGTAATTTCTAAGACATGAAAGAAAAAGTACCTCACAAATATCCACCTATTTAGAATCTAATATGTCTAACTATAGTGGTAGGCACTTTTAAAACCTAACTTGGAAGTATTACTGGCTTCATTCACCAGGTGAGAATATTTAGGATTGCAGAAGTTAAGTAATTTTTCCCATAGCTATATATTTGATAACAAATTTGGACCCAGATTTGAACCAAAACTTACTTGCATTACATCAAGAACTAGAACCTACTTGCATTACATCAAGAACTAGGGAAAACAAAGAATTAGAAATGTGAGTGTTTATGGAGTAGATATCAGGATGTTACATTTCTACATTGCTTTGAAGTTTGCATGAAGTAAACAATGAAGTTTTAATGTAATATCCTGTGGGATTTATACCTGGCTTAAATGTTCTCAGGAAAGTGGAGAAAACCGTATGTTTCCTGGAAGACCACTTCCCTCTTGGAGTTTGGTAGGTTTGATAGTAAATTTGCACACAATACTTGCACGTAAATATAGAGACCAAGGCAGCATCATTTATTGACTAAGCTTCACTGTTGGAGTCATACAGAGCCGAGTTCAAGCCTTCAGCTCTTCAGCTTCAGCAAGCCACTTGTCTTCTAAGCTTCCATCCTTTCATCTGTAGGACAAGGACAGCAACACAACCACCTCAGGTGGGTGGGGTTGAATGGGAGAGTGCAGCAGAAGTTCACAGCACGTGGCAAGAACTCAGTGAAGCTCTGGGTCCACCTACCTACGAGACAGGAAATGAGGCAGCTCTTGCTCTGGGGAGGTGAGTTACCTGGCACCAGCGAGGTCTTATAAATGGAGGACTCACTGGTTGGAGCAGGGTGACAATGACACCCTTACTCTGTTAGAATGCAAGTGCTTGTAGGGCAACCATCTTTGTGCCTAGAAGAGTGCTGGTCAAACAGGGCCGCTCAAAAACTACTTGTTGAATGAATGAGTGAACCATTCCAAATATGATATTTTGGTCACCGATGTAGCAGGTACCAAATGGAAACACCTAAGTTTATCTAGCCAAAGTATAAACAGATTGTCAATATATCCTCCTTTGTGACTTATACCAACTTTTCCTCTTTGACCTCTGCTTTGCAACAATTACTCTAGAACTAGAAGTGGACTCAAGTATTCTTTTATTTAATTATCCACTCCGCAAACATTTCTTGACTCACTCAATATCTTTGGTAAGTGAAGTACTGTGCTAGGTGCTGGGGAAGCAAAAATAGAAAAAAGCATGATTTCTGTCCTAATGAAGTTTACCATTCAAGAAAGACAGACTAGTGGTTGGATAATTAATAGCTCATATGTTACCAGTACTATGTGTAAGAACAGCAATACAGGAGCTGACAAGAGGATAGAGGTAGACATCATGAATTTAGCAGTTCTAAAATCTGGATTTCATATACCCTCAAATCCATACTTCCTCCTTTCTTTCCCTTCACCCATTCTGATTTTAGTAAACACAGCCAGCAAGAAAGTGGAAGATATCAAGATCCCTCTCTTTCCCTTATCAATACATCCCAGGGTCTCTTCTTCCCAAATCATCCTCATATGTCCACTTCCATCCACCACCACTGTCCTTTCCCTCATCTAGCAGTCTCATAGCCCACCTCGCTATCCACTCCAGGAACTTCCTATTGCTCTCACTGTTCTCAGTCCAGTGTCTCCCACCCTAACTCCCATGCTTTATTTTCTACACTGCAGCCAAAACAGCCTTTTCAACATGAGAAGCAGGACAGATCACCTCCAAACCATGTAAACTTCCCCTTCACATTTGGAATAACACACTGTCCCCTTGCAAACCTCCTTGCTCACTTGCCCCTACTTACTTGCCAGCTTCCTCTCCTCTGCCTTGAGCAGGCCAGGCTCTCCCCAGTCTAACAGCTTTTCCAGCCCTCTTTCCCTCTCCTCACACGACTCTCTTTGTTACCTTCCGCTCCCAACCCAAATGGCACCTCTTCAGAGATGATATCCACTTGACCTACTCTCACAACCCAGAGCACCCTGCACATGTTTATTCTATTGCTCCATTTTTCTTCCATAGCCAATATCATTATCTGAATTCTTATGCAGCGCTTATTGGTTTGTTTGTAAAACCCCTCCTCCTTTGACTATAGAAGTTCCAGGATGGACAAAACCTTTTCAGTCTTCATCTCTACTTTATCCCCGTCCCAGGGGCTTAATACTGTTTGCTGGGAAAAAAAATTAAGTAATAGATTAATGGGATCTTCATGTCCATCCACATTAGGAATCTTTACATTAAATACATTACGCCCTTGAAACATAATTATTTGGATACACACACACACACACACACACACACACACTATGTTCATTCAGGTATATATTCAAGACTGATCATTATGCACTATATACATGCGTTAAATTATTGTACTCTACCTTGTACATACGTATAAATATAATGTATCATTTTTTAAAAATGCAAATTGCAATAAAAATAAAACATAACAAATCAAAAAAAAAGTTTGAAGTAGTTGATGTCAGTCCTCCACATTCATGTAACCAAAGCCATGAAAATATAACTTCTCTCTAAAAATTGTGTGGGGTAGGCCTCTCCTTTAGGACACATGGTGCCCAGCAGGGCTGCATGACAAGGAAGGTGAGACCATGTTCAGTAGCTGCCACAAAACTTAAAAAGGATTGATTGATATGACAGTCTTTTCACAAAGAACATAAATCAAAGACAATGACTGACAGTGAAGTAAACATTTTAGAATTAGAGTAATTAGGAATACATTAGCAATTAAAATAAACTTATTATCATTAGCAAAATTGGCAGTTACTTGCAATTTCCCCACAGGCCTCATTTCAAGTTTATCCATGTAGATTATATTAGGAAGGATTAATGTTTTTGGAAATAGAGTTTTAATTGTTGTGGATTTCATTTAGTCTCATCCTTATCTGCAGTTAGTGGACCTCATCGTTCTCAAATAATCATCTTGTGAACACCAGGATTTCTAGGAGCTGGCCTCAGGTGTTCTGATACTGAAACTGGATAAAGCTGTTTTTCATTCATTTCTCAGAGAAAATTAAATTAGTAGATGATTTTTTCTCATAATTTTTTCAGACCTTCAGCACCTGCTATCACTTATCTCCTAGGAAGTGCCAGAAAAATAACAAAACCAACGAACCTGAAGGAAATAAAGCAACCAAGGATAAACTAGGCACCACCTTCCTCAGATCAATAGCATCTTCATTCTGTGGGAAGGTGTGCTGAGGGGTGAGCTGTAGAATGGTGACAGGATTGAGCTTTCTGCCTCCTTCACTCTTTCATCCTGCTCTTCCTTCTCCCATTGGAGACAGTATCTTTTAGCATCACAAGGCTCCATATGGTATATGTGAGGGTCCTTTGTTGCTAACAATGATGATGACTCTACGACAGAATAAAGAGGATTGGAATAATAATGGAGACTCATATAAATAATGGGAATCTTGGGTAGGTCTATAACAAAGAACTTGACTTTGACCGAAGAGACTGTCCAGGCTTTGTCTCAGCTTCTAGGAGGTTATGTCTACTGTGTTTGTGTTTCTGGGGACCTTGGGTCATAGCCATTTGTCTGGTGGTGTGATTTAATGTAGGAGCTCACTGTACCCACATAGTTCAGGGTCAGGGTTGTCTACACCAGAAACACCGGCAGTATAACTGGGGGTAGGGGCAGGGGCTTTAGGTTACATAATGTCAGTTATCTGCAGACTAAAAGAAACTACAGGAGCAATCGATCAGCCAATCAAGCCGGTGTGACGAAGCCCCAGAAAAACATCTGGACACCAAATCTCAGGTAAGCTTTCCTGGTTGCCAGTGAGTTCTCTATATGTATGCTGGGAAAGAAATGTTTCCTCACTTCATGGGAAGAGAATAATGGAAGCTTCTGCACCCTGCCCTTGGGTCTTTTCCATTGGTGGATCTTCACCTGCATTCTTTCCTTGTAGAAAACTGCAAATGTGAATACAACAGCTTTCAGTAATTCCAGCAAATTTTGGAAATTTTGGAAGATGATTTTGGACACCTCTTCCAAACTTGCAGTTGGTATGAGAAGCAAGGGAAATCTAAAATATTGCAGGTGGCTTTAATGATTTGCAGTACAGGCAGAAAAATTTGCAATAGGCAGGAACTGGAGGTGCTGTGGAGTGCTAAGAAGCTGGATGCAGGAACCATAGCAACCATCTTCCAGGTGAAACAGCCTGGTTATTCACCATGCTGATAGCCTCCTCTAGTGTCTCTGACCACAGTACTCCCTTCAGAGAAGGCCCATGAGAGCAAATTTAAGACATGTGTCCTCTACACTGGCTGGTTTTCCAGGGGTTGGAGAATAAGTGTAGGGTCACTTAAACTTCTACAGCAGGAAACTTGTCCCTGGCATTGTCCTCTGACAAGCCCAAAGGGATAGGAACTGTACACTAAAACCACAAATGCCTACTTTGAAAGTAACACTATATGAGATGATCAACATGAGCAAGGTTTCGTGTTGTGTTGGACATTCTCTACTCAGGAGACTCTGAAGGCTTAGTCTCCTCCCACTGAGGCTAAAGAGGAACCAGAAACAGGTGACTTGACTCCCCAAAGACACAGGTGGGATGGAGCTGGGAGGGAGTGGAGAAACCCAGATGGGGTGGGCAGATAAGAAAATACGTCAGGAGACTTGGAAAGAAAAGGGCTTGCCAGATGCCCATCCAATAAAAGCTGAGATGATGGGAAATAGCACATTTTATTCCACTTCTGAACTCTGAATGCACTTGACACTTGCCATTAGTAAGACTGTGTTCTTTATGGCAGTGACTAACTAGGTCTGAACATGTTGTACCAAAACTAGCCACAAATTTAAAACAAACACAGTATTTGAATGTATTTCATGGTTTTGTGGGTCAGGAATTCTGGCGAGGATTGGCTGGGTGATTCTACTGTCCCACGTGGCATTGACAGAGGTCAATGAGTATTCAGTGATAGTTCACTAACGATAAAGTGGTTTGCAGGGTGTGAGACAGCGTCACTCATGTGTCTGGTTTCTGGCCAAGGGGAGCTGGAAGGCAGGGGCTTGGGTGGAGGGACACCTACACTTGGCTTCTCAGCACGGTGCCTTCAGAGTAGTCAGACTTCTACGTCAGGTGGCTCAGGCTCCAAAATCCAGCCTTCAGGAATGAAGAAGCTTCAAGGAATTCTTGTGGATCAGCTCTGCAGGTCAGGTAGTGTTTCTTCCATTGTACTCTATTGGTTGCAGTAGTAGGAAGCTCGTGCAGACTCAAGGGGAGAAGAAGGGGCACCATTTTTATACTCAGAGGATTATAAACAAATTTGTAATCATGTTTTAAAACTCATACCTCAAAGAGAAATGTGTAGAGCACTGATTATGGGCAAATATTATTTGCCATCTTCTTTCAACCTTGTTAAAGTCCAATGTAGCAAGCACTTTAATTTTTCTTACTTTACAGGTGAAGAAACTAAGACACAAAGAAGTAAACAGACAAAGAAGTTAACTAATTGGTTTAACACCCCTGTATTTGATCCCTCAGTGATAGAACAGGACATTCTGACTAGTATCCTCAGCAAATATTCCCATTAGTAAGAGTCCTTCCTAAAATGTCAATCTTGTCTGTATAATTATAATGGAGATGGGCAGAAGATAGGACAAATAAATTCAGATAGCCGTTTGAAAATAATTTTACACTTGATTTTTGAAATAGATTTTATACTTCCATTTAATTACTGAAGTGTCTGTTTAGGGAATTCTTTAGTAGCATAAATTCATTGCCATAGATATGGCCAAAGAAGACCTAGACAATTATATAGCTGTCATATTCTACATCTCTTTTCGTTACCTGTCTTTAGACTTCTAGAAGGGAGAAGTCAATCCTCAGATTGATGCCATAGATCAACTTAAATAATGCATCCCTCCTCCTATCTTCCTGGAAGGAGGCACAGCAGTTAAGCATAATTTTTTCCATTCTTTCTTGCTGAATTGGATAAGGTAGACTGGATTTCCTTATCTGCGAAAAGGTGTTGATAATTGTATCACTTTTTTGGGTCACCATCTATAGAGGAGATTACTTAGTCAAGCTACACTGTCAAGTGTGTTTCTGTGGGTTTTATGCATACTGTGTTGATCACTCCTCACAGAGACTGGTATATGGAAAGAAGGTGGGGAGAAAGGGAGGGCAGGGAAAAAAGTGGGAAGGGACAGACAAAGAGGAATTGAAGTTGTAAAGGTACCAGTAAACTTGGGATCTTCGTTTAGTTGTTATAAAGCTTCAACGAAGAAACTCTTTTGAAAGAGTACAAGGTATTGTTCACCTACCATAAAAATACTAATTTCTATACAACAATGAAAATAAGAAGATCCACATAGCTTCCTAGGTCAATGTCCCTGGAGTTTAGGCAGCACAAAAGAAGTAGGGGACTATATTGTTGTAACTAGAATTTTAAAAGTCCTTCTTTAAGATTTCTTCTCACTTTGGAGACACAAAACATTGCATTAGTTTGCTCAGGAAACACTGTTCCTCTTGTTACATTTCCAGGAGCCAAAGAAACCAGTCTATTTAGAAGAATTCTCTGCATAAACAGACACACATCATGACTCTTTAAACAATTTCATACACGTTGAGTGAAATAAACTTGACTATACCCAAAGCTGTCACCTTGTGATTTATTTCCCAATTTCCCTGCTGTCAGTGGGCTAAAACAATCACAGCACATTGCACACATGTCCTTCGTACCTCACAGGCCCTCTGTTCCTGAGAAACACAGCGAATGTGATGTTGGAGTTGAGGAAGGACACAGTCTAATCAGCCCAGCATGGCCTGTGACAAATAGCAGACAAGACATTCCTGGCTTCTCTGCTTTACCATGCAAGGCTTTTCTCTGCTCCACCAGTGTGGTAGGACAATCTGTTGAGACCCTGCTGTAGCACTAGCTCTTATTCAAACTTTTGGTGAAAAATTCAAGACGAAGAACTGTGTCAGGACCAGAGGAATGTGACATTCTTTCTGGGTAGCCTGCTAGATCCCCTTACAACAAGGACTCTTCTATGGTGATTCTACTGAAACCATGAAACATGGTCCTTATATCCAGAGTGACCTAGCTCGTGGAGAGACTGGCTCCCTAATTTGTTCATTTTGTTGTTCAACAAATATTTAATGAGTATCAGGAATTACACCGAGAGCTGGGACTTAGAGACGGAAACAAACAACAAAAGAATTTCCTTCCTGCTTTCAAGTAGCTCTCAGGCTAGAAAATGATGCAGCATAAAATTCAGGTTTGGGCACAAAATCCTGGCTTATTTTGCTCTAATAATATAATTTCACTGGGCTCCTATTTCCTCATTTGTGAAACTATTTTTTCTTAATATTTTATAATTTTTTTTAGTTTTATCTTTTACCAAGAACATGTATTGGTACATTGTATACATAGTGATCACATTCATCATAGTTATTTTGTACTTGTACATGGTGTATCTTGGTTTTTCTCCCCTTTTCCCCACCCCTCCCTTCTGCTCCCCCTCCCTATTTATAGCAGGTTTATTTATATATATATACATTTGATATTTTTCCGTATTTCCCTTCCCCTTTCTCTTCTTTTTCCCCTTCTTCTTTTCTCCCCTTCACCCTTTCTAGTTTCATCTGTGAAACTTTGACAATATGACCTACCTCTGAAGGATGCTGCTAGAATTGAGTTAGCAACTTCAAAGCATGTAGTCTGTGTTGAGCACACAGTGCTTAAAAAGAACTTAGGGTTTTACCCAATAGAATGACATCTCCATCATCTTTTTCTCACTTATGGGTGAGTGAATACCTAAGTCCCACAGATATTAAGGTTCACAAAAGAAAATCCAAGGCACTCTCCTAGTCTCCTTGTGTTTGTATAACACAATATCTGAGCCCGGGGACTTTATAAATATAGGAAGTTCATTTCTCATGTCCTGGAAGCTGGAAAGTCCAGGGTCACAGCACCGGCAGCTTCTGTGTCTGGTGAGAACATAGTCTCTGCTTTCAAGATGACGTGTTTTCACTGAGTCTTCTAGAAAAAAGGAATGTTGTGTCCCCCCAAGGTAGATGGGATAGAATGGGTGAAAAAGGGCCACCTCCTCTGTCAAACGGTTTTTTGAGGTGTCTAAACTGCCCTGATGACTCAAACATCTCCTCAAGCTCCACACCTCTTAAGATCAGTGCATTAGGGGTTAAGTTTCAATGTGAATTTTGAAAAAGGCAAAAATGTTGAAAATTCAGCGGCCTTTTGACAACTAGAGAATTTAAGAGTGAGGTTGAGAATGTGCAGTAAGTAGGTCCAGTGGTGAAGATTGGAGCCTGGAGTCTGGAGCTAACAAGTCAGACATCAGTGTTGCAATTGTTCTTGAGAGTTTTCGAGAGTCCTTCACTGATCCAGAAACTGAGATCCTTTATATTGAGCCCTGTCTCATGCTTCTGTAAGCTTAGAAACTAAACTCTGTACTTGAAGTACCCCTTGGTGCCAGCTTCCTGCCTGAAGCTAGATCCTTCTAAGCCTCCATAAATCCTTTGCTGTCAGAGTACACAAGTTCAAGCACAGACATATTTTCTAAACTTTCCTGCCACTCTTGGCATTTCATCTCCTGTGTGAGTACTCAGACACTACTGCTCAGACCTCACAGAGGCAGGCACAGGTGACCACTCAGGTGGGCCTCATGTGGAAACAGGCCAGTTGCAGCTCTCAGAGGAGGAGTCATCTGTTCAATACCACATAGTAATAAACATGTTTCCAGGGCCAGAGCTCATAATCTTTACCCCCACTGTCCTGCTTTCAAAACAGGAAAATGGGGAGAACCCGATTTTTTGTGTAGATGCAGTAGATGTCATCCATGTTCATACTTGGAAGCCCTCACAAATCTTACTGGAACGCCAGATAGTTCTTCTATGATGAGGACATGGTGTGTGAAATCCCACCACTCCAATTCAGTTCTTTTGGACTTTAAGGTTGTTACTCCAATTTATTCTCTCAGGTTTACTGTTCAAAAATTCCCTGGGAAGTTCTCTCACTGCCAAACTGATCAGCCTCCCCTGCTCCTCCTTTGCTCCCCCCCATTTGACTTTCCTGCCTCTCTGACAAGTCTCCATCTGGCCAACCCTGACAGCAGTAAGTGGTTAACAGGTGTCTGCTGAAGTTATACCTTTCTTTGCCCTCAGCATTGCTCTATCAATCTCTTTTTAAGACGCAAACATAACACACATTATCACGATAAGAAGCCTGCTCTCCATTTGTTTACTGTAGCTAGAACAGGAGGTTGTATCTTCTACACATTGCACCCTTTCTCTCCTTATAAACGGAGAGAGCAGGGAAAGTTGAGTTGCACAGTAGATGGTGTTTTTACAAAATTTATTAGCCAGCATTTGACTGGTATTAGGTGGTGACTTCAAAGAGATGAAATAAAACAATGACAACTAACCTTTATTTTGAGGTTTTTAAAAATGTCTTTCATTCACTGAAATTATCTTATTAAAGTTTGCAATGATCATTTGAGGCTATTAATACTATTCATCCTACACAACTAGAAAACAGCAGAGGTCAAATCCAAATCTCCTGGCTCTGGAAGTGTTAAATAAAATACAGAGAGAGAAAAAAACAAAACGAACAAAAAAAGGAAGGGAGAGACAAGAAAAAAAGAATAGAAGGGAAAAAAATGGAAACAAAGCTTTTGTAAATAAGGAGGGAGGAGGGGTTGAAGGGAGGGGAGGGGAATGGGAAAAAAGAAGCAGGAAGATATACCATGTACAGGTACAAATTCCTTATGATGAATGTTATCATTATGTATATCTAAAATGTACCACTGAAATAAAATTAAACAAACAATCAGAGAGTAGGCCTGAGGACACACCTAGGAGGCAGAGCCCCAAGGAAGTAAGAGCACCCCAGGATTCTTTGTTCAGGCTGGATTACTGATTGATTACTGGACAAGGAAGCAGTCTGAGGACCGGCCAGGGTGGGGACAGGCTAGGGGGGCACGTGGAGGAGAACTATGTTTCAAGCGGGAAGACTCTCAGTCACTCTCCAGAGTCTGACCGAAGCTCTCCCACGCTTTCTCCTGGAGGTCAGAAAATGCGGCGTTGCTTGACCCCAGGCGGCCGCCGTAGAGTCCCCGTTGCCATGACTCCCAGATTCGGAAACGGAAGCACGGAGGGGGTGAAGGGAGTCCTGAGGACCTAGGTCTGAGTTTCCCCGCCGGCGAACCGAAGAGGTGCCATGGGCCGGAGTAAGCGACCCCCCGCCCCCGCTCCGTCACGGTGCGGGTTTCGTGCCGGGTGTCGGCGACTCTTCGCTGCCAGCTCGGGGCCGCCGCGTCCCCTCTCGGCCCTGTGGCTCCCGGCCGGGCCCTTCGCGCACGGCAGCCTCGCCTGGGGGAGGAGGCGCAGCTTCCCGCCTGCGGGATGGGCGTGGGAAGAGAGGGACGGAGGGCCCAGGGCGCGATGAAAGCGGCGGCCGACGGGCTGGGCAGGGCCGCGCACGCCTTGCCCGGCTGTGTGGTCCTGGACTTGTCACTGCCCGGAGCCGCCGCCAGACCCCGTCGGGGAGGTGGTGGCGCCTGGTAGGTGAGGACGCTGACTCGGGGCAGGGTTAAACCCTCCCTCCACCTTCTGCCTCTGTGACTCTGAGCCAGTGACTTCACCTCTGGGCCCCAGCTTCCTCATCTCCAAAATTAAGTGCTGTACTGCGTTATTTTATAGCAGTAGTAAATGTCACCTTCACAAATGGCAGTTTTGTACAGTCCTTCCTAATCACTTACTGTAAAAGTGCCATAATTAATGGTTTTTTGAAGCGAGTTACTGTGCTAATGGTGGGGACTCTGACTTGGAATTGCTGACAGCACGGCGAGGCGAGAGGTGGAGGGAGGGATTTGTAAAGGTTAAAACCCATTCTTAACCAGTGAGGGCTATTTCCTCTCCCAGCTGTTCCCCATCTCTTGACCTCCCTCCACCCCTTTGTTCTTTTTCTCTCTGCAAGTCAGCCATCGTTACTTTCTTTGTGGATTATCCCTCGCTGTCTTTCTGTGAATCTTCCCCACTTTCATTTATTAAATCATTGATTTATCAGACTTAGAGTGCCAGCCCTGAGGCAGGGGTAAGGATGAAGTCAGTGGTAAATGAGGCAGAGGTGACCATCTTCCTAGTTGGGGAAGGCAAGCTCTTGCAAATGTCTTGATTGAGGCCTGGTGAGAGAAGGGTGGCCCGGCCCTGACCCCGGGGAGGAGGCTTCTCCCAGGAAGAGGCGTTTTCTGGAAAGGAAACGGGAGGCCTGTGAGAGCCCAGAAGTGAGAAAGCCTGGGGCCCTTGGTGACCAGCTGTGACTGCCTGGAGCCCAGGTGAATGACAGAAAGGAGGGATGGAAGACTTGAGGGAAAGGGAGGCAGGGATGAGATCATACAGGTTTTGGAGTTTATACTGAAAAATTAGAAAACTATCCTCTGCCTAAGCTTCAGTGATTTCTATTTTTAAGGGATTTACCCATTTAATATAAGTTCTTGAATTTATTGGCATTATTTGTATTATTTCTGTATTATCCTTATATTGTCTATATAATACAGATGATGTCACCTCTCTAATTCCTAATATTGGCAATTTGTGTCTTTTCTCTCTTTTATTGTTAAGTGTGGATGGAAGTTTACCAATTTTATTTTCTTAAATCTTAATTTTTTTCTATTTTTGGCTTTCTATTTATTTGATTTCTGTTATAATCTTTATTGTGTACTTTCCTTGATAATTTTTGGTTTATTTGTTCTTTTTTTACTTTCTTGAAGTGGAAGCTGATGCTAATGACCTTTCTTTTTTCTCATTAACATTCAGCGCTGTAAATGTGCTTCCAAATAATCTTTTAGCTGCATCCCACATACTTTGATACGCTGGGTTTTCCTTTTTTCATTCTGTTCAAAATACTAATTTTCCTTTTGATTTTCTGATGTCTGGTGTTTCAAAAAATATTACTTTCATATACTTAGTCTGGAATTTAAGTTATTTTCAGCTGGGATGGTAAATCCTCTCCTATAACTCCATCATGTCCAGAACCTAAAATTTCTGCTACTGTTATGATTAAGTCTGAGGGCAGAGAAAGCCCTCTGGTTTCAAAATGAAAGTTTCTTTATATGCTGCCAGTGCACTGTTCTGATTGTCGCGTTTTTTTTTTCATGCTTTTTATTTATTTATTTACTTTTTTTAGCTGGGGTGTGAACCTAGGGCCTTCTTACCAAGATATATCCCCAGCTTTAAAAAACATTTTTTTTTGGACAGTGTTTCACTAAGTCCCTAAATTGCCCAGACTGGGGTTGAATTTGGGATCCTATTAAAGTGCTGGAATTATAGGTGTGCACCACTATAACTGGCCACACTTAGCTTTTAATAGCCAATTAGCATCTCACCCTTTCCTTATCAGTTTAGCCACAGCCACCCAATACAATTGTCTTTTAATTTGCAGGTCCTCCATATTACTGTAATACCTGATAGTCATGCTCTGTAGAGTGTTCCATTCTATTGGTATCCCATTTCTGCTCAACACCAGTGAAAGTCTTAACAGTTGCACAGCTGTGTCTGGCTACGCTCTGAGTTCCAATTGCCAGTAAAGGTGTCCACATTGCCAGTCTAGCAGCAGATCTGAATCCAATTACAAATCCCAATTAGCATCTCTTTTCATGGACTACTTCTGGTTTCAACTCTTACAGGTTGGGCTCTCCAAGATGCAGACTTTTAGATGGAAATTAGCATGCAAGAAGTGTAGTAGAGAGGGCTCTTGGAGTGAGGGAGGGAGTGGATAGGGAGAAGGCAAGATTGGGCAGGGGTGGAATTTGGGCAGAGATACATTTAAACAGAGGCCTCAGTTAACCAACCTGACTTGCCCAAGTTGGGGGTGAAGGCCTGGGCCTTTACAGCCCCTTTATAGCCCCTCAGGCCTTTATAACCGGTCTTTGAATATGGTCTTATCTGGGAAAGGATATGACCTCGGATGGCCCTTCAGCTGAGGCAACTCCCAAAGAAAGCAGTCAGCTGGGGTTGACTCCTGGCAGAGCTCCCAACAGCTAGAGGAATTAATCTTGCAGTTTTGAAGAGAAGCTGGCATTGTATCATCAAAGATAGCCCGGGATGCCCTTTGCTCATTTTTTTTTTAATTTTTATGGTACATTTTAGATATACATAATGATAACATTTGCTCATTTGTTTATCTGGAAAACATGTACTCCCATTTCACGATTCAGCTCAGGCTTGTCCTCTATGAAGTCTCATCTGACCTCTCTTCCCGGACCATTCCCTCTTTTGTATGTATCCCATGTTCTCCCTACTTCTGTCATTGCCCCACACACTTTATGATTTTATCAAGGTAGTTTTTTTTTTTTTTTTTTTTTTTTGGTGCTGGGGATGGAACTCAGGGCCTTGCACTTGGTAGGCAAGTGCTCTGCCACTGAGCTAAGCCCCTAACCCCCACTTTATGATTTTAAATAGCACCTCTCTGTCAGTAGCCCCTAAGAGTGTCACTGGGTTAGGGTACAGTATGGCTACTAATGCTCATGATGAGACTGGCTCAGTGAGAAAGGCAGAGCAAACGTGTAAGTCTGGTTTTCAAAGTTTCCATTGAGAATGGTAACAAGAAAAAAGCCTAGATACTTCACGAGGTAAATGTCACCTATTAGTTGACTCCTTTATTTCTATTAAATCTCCATTTCATGTATGTGTCTGCTAGGTCTTTCGAGATGTTTGAAAATTCTCCCAAGTCTGTTAAAAACTACTGGCCGAGTTTGTTCTGTGAGAAAGATAGGGCTGCTTACAGAACCAGACATAAAACCTGAAGGAACGAATATTACATTGTTGGTTTTGGAAGTTTCTAGAGCTTTGCTGAGGACATGGAAAAGCTTTGTAGAAGTAAAAACAACAGAGCAGCCTGTAATACCTCCAAAACTTTTTCCTCCTGCCCTTTGCCCCTGTAGTTATCTTAGTGATACTCAAATTATAGAGAACCTAGTAGTGTTAAGGAATTGGAAAGAATCTTCAGCTGACTAATCAGTTTGATTAAACCTTAGGGTTCCCTGGTGGCATCTTTTAGTGAAGATAAATATGTACCTGTGGTTGAAGCTGTCAGTATCCTTCACCAAGCACTAATTCCTCCAGTCGTGCAAATGTTGGTTGGCACCTTCCAGAGTGAGACACTTCTCATCTGAGTTTTGTATTTTATTATTTGAAATTTCTAAAATAGGGAAATGAAAGCAGTGTGCCTTGGCATGTTTCTCTATAACATCTGACAGGTATTCTAATACCATCTCTCTCGAAATCAGTGTATGAGGTCATTAATGCTTCCTAAGAATTTTTAAATTCCTAAAAGGGCACATGAATGCAGTGGTGCATTATTTGAAGTAGGAATTTCTAAAGATGAAGAGTATTCTTTGGAGTTGAAGTGTATTTGCTTTAAATTAATAGTACTATATGTAAAACTGCAGAAAGCTTTCCCACTTAAACCTGTGAAACATTATAATCTCCATACACCATGTAGATGTTCTTACTCATTTCTTCTTGGGGACTGTGGTTTTTGCATTGATGTTTGTCACTACAGGTGGAGCAGTATTGTGTAACAACAACTTCTGAGTGCTATGAAACAGCACGCCACACAGCAGTTTGCTTATTATAGAAGAGTTCAGAAAAGGCCGCTGGGACATTTCATATCAGCACGGTTGTATGTTGCTATCTGTGATTCTCTATTTTTAAAAATCTATCCTAATTCTGCATAATTATTCCTGTTGGGCAACTTCCCTATTGTGCTGAATGACCGTTGAGCCCCTCGTGTGTGTGTGTGTGTGTGTGTGTGTGTGTGTGTGTGTGTTGGAGGGGGTGTCCATGTGTGTGTATTGGGAAATTAGTTGTTCATGCTAAGAAAACTTCCCTCATCGCCATCTCCTTTGAATTTATAGTGATTTTCGTCATCTTAATTCTCATAGTTAGGACATGCTGATTCACAAAATTCCTTCCTAATATCTACATGCCTCTGAAAGGGAAGGCATGACAGTTTTTTACAAATGGTCAGTTTTACACACATAATAGCGTGATGAAAATAGTCCTTAAATTTTGAGAGACGTAGCAAGAGAATATGGAAAGATATTTGGTACCAGTAGGGACTTCATCAATCCTGCAAATCTTCAGGGTTGGGTCAATTGGAAAAGCCTTTTAAAACTGCAGACCTGGATGAGCCTGTGATAGATATCTTTTTTAAAATTTATTTTAAAAAAAAAATTATTTTTATATTAGTACATATTTGCTCTATATAATGATCACATTTATCACAAGGACTTTGTACCCGTACATAATGTGCCTTAATTCTTCTTTTTTTCCCCCATTCCCTTCCTCTCCCTTCAACCCTTCTCCCCTCCACCATTTACGAAAGCTTTGTTTCCATTTTTCTCTTCCATTCTCTTTATTAATCCCTTTTCCCTTCCTTTCTTCCTTCCCTCTCCCCGCTCCCTTATTCTGCTTCCCATTTGAACATGTTCTTCCTATTTCCCAGTATCTGTCCTCCATTTTGCCCCTTATTTACCCTTTGGGTTTCTCACACAAGAGAAACAATGCGATATTTAAACTTGCGTGTCTGATTTATTTCGCTTAACATTAGGGTCTTGAAATGCATCCTTTTATCTAATAATGACTCAAGTTTAGCCTTTTTAATGGCAGAGTAGTACTCCATTGTATATAAATACCACATTTTTTTTTATGCATTCATCTATTGATCGGCATTTGGGCTGTTTCCCGCATTTAGCTATTATAAGTTGTGCTGCTATAAACCTGGGTGTGCATATATCACTGTTGTAATATGATTTTAACTCTTCTGGGAAGATACCTAGAAGGGGCACAACTGGGTCAAATGGAACCTCTAGTTTTAGTTTTTCGAGGAATCTCCATGCTGATTTCTGTAGTTGTTGTACCAGTTTACACTCCCACCAATAATGGGTTCTTTTTTTCCCACACCCTCACCAGCATTTAGTATTGGTTGATCTCTTGGTGGTAGACATTCTTTCTGGAGTGAGATAGAATCTTAGTGTTGTTTTAATTTTCATTTCTTGAATGACCAGTGATGTTGGACATTTCTTCATATACTTATTTGCTGTTCGTACTTTATCTGGCAAGTGTCTATTTATTTTGGATACCCATATTTGGGTTGGGTCTTTCAATTTGGGGGGGGGCTGATTTTTTAAAAATTCTTTATATATTCTACATGTTAGTCCTTTGTCTGAGGAGTACCTGGTAAAATTTTTTTCCCATTCTGCATGTTGTCTCTTCACTCTGTTGGTGGTTTACTTTGATGTGCAAAAGCATTTAAATTTGGTGTGATCCCAGTTGTTGATTCTTTGTAGTATTTCATATGCAATCAGCAGTTTATTCATAAAAGTTTTTTCTACACCTATGTCTTCAAGAATTTTATCTATTCTATCTTCCAACAGATTGTTTCTATTTTTGTATTTAGGTCTTTGAACCATTTCAATTTTAGTTAAGTGCATGGTAAGAGATATGAGTCTAGTTTCAGTCTTTGGCTTGTAGAAAGCTGGTTTTCCCAGCACCATTTATTAAAGAGGCCATCTTTCTCCAGTGAACGTGTTTGGTTCCTTTGTCAAAGATAAGTTAACTGAATGTAGTTTGAGTTGTTTCTGCATCTTCTATTCTGCTCCATTGATCTTTGGATCTGTTTCTTTGCCAGTACCATGCTGCTTTTCACAGTAGCTTTGTAGTATAATTTCAAATTGGACATTGTGATGCCCCTGCCTTGCCCTTGCTGCCCAAAATTGCTTTTGCTATTTGAGATCTCTTCTGGTTCCATATGAATTTTAGGATTGTTTTGTCTAGTTCTATGAGGTATGTTTTTTTTTTTTAGGGTTCACATATGGAAAAGGTGACAATTACTAATTTTTTAAAATTTATTTTATTTTAATGGTGCATTTTAGATGTACATAGTGATAACATTCATCATAGGGAATTTGTACCTGTACATGATATATCTCGTGGCTTCTTTTTTCCCATTTGCCTCCCCTCCCTTCACCCCCTCCTCCCTCCTTATTTCCAAAAGCTTTGTTTCCATTTTTTTCTTCCATTTCTTATTTCTCTTGTCCCTCTGTTCCTTGATTAGGATTACATTAAATTTATATAACAGTTTTGGACATATGGCCATTTTCACTACAATGGTTCTGCCTATCCAAAGAACAGAAGATGTCTTTCCATCTTCTCCTATCCTATTCAATCTCCTTTTTCAGAGTACTGTAGTTTTCAATGTAAAAGTCTTCACTTCCTCTGTTGGGTTGATTCCTATGTATTTCATTTTTGTTGATGCTATTGAGAAAGGTATTGTTTCTCTGCTTTCTTGCTCACTCAGTTTATTATTCATGTACAGGAATGCTATTGTTTTTGAGTGTTGACTTTGTATCCTGCCATACTACCAAATTTGATTACTAATTATAGGGGTTTTTTGGTGGAGTTTTTGGGGTCTTCTATGTAGAGGATCATGTCATCAGCAAATAATGATAACTTAACTTCTTTCTTTCCTAGCCATATCCCTTTTATTTCTCTCTCTTGTCTAATTTCTCTGGGTAATATTTTGAGAACTGTATTGAACAGGAATGGTAATAGTGGGCATCCTTGTCTTATTCTTGATTTTAGAGTGAAGGCTTTCAGTTTTTGACCATTAGTATGATGTTGGCTGTTGGTTTGTCATGATGGCTTGTATCAGATTGCAGTAAAGACCTTCTATTCCAGTTGTCTGTAGGGTTTTATCATGAATAAGTGGTGGACTTGATCTAATGCTTTTTCTGTGTCTATTGAGAAGATCATGTGGTTTTTGTCCTTGGTGGTGTATTACATTTATTGAATTGCATGTGTTGAACCATCCCTGCATCCTTGGGATGAATCTTACTTAGTCATGGTATACCATCTTTCTGATGACTTGCTGCATTCTGTTTGCTAGTATCTTACTGAAGATTTTTGCATGTATATTCAGTAAGGGGATTGGGCTGTAGTTAGGGCATGATTCTGGTTCTGGGACTTTCAAATCCACAGAAATTCAGGTTGAACCTGGGCTCTGGTTGTGGGGATGGGGCCTGAATTGTTTAGTTTGTAGCTCTCTGGGTATGTCTTAATACCTTGACCATGGATGTCTCCTGTGGTTGTCCCTCACCCAGTCACTGTGGGAGTTTAACATTGCGTATTCTGAGGTAAAGCCAAATCATGGCTGCTCTGAGTCCCAGGTTCAGCTCAACCCTCTCTAAAATGTCATCTGACCATGTACCTTCTCCAGGGATATGGCAGATGCTTGGACTAGAGTCACCCATTAGCTGTTGTAGTGTACAGCATGCACTGCTCCATTCTACTGGTACATTTCTCTCTGAAGTCCTCTGTAGTCACCTGCTTTCACTATGTCTCTGTAGATTTGATCTTCTTTTCTCTCGCCACAAGCCAGGAGCCAGGGAGAAGGTGTAGATCGTCCCTTCCATTTTTTGTGTTGTGGTATGTCTCTTCAATTTCTCTGTAGGCTCCAGTTTTCCCTTTAGATCCTTCTTGGGTCCCAGGGATCCACCTCACTCCTTCTTTTCTTCCCCAAGTTGTTATTTTCTAGTGTCTGGATTCCACATCTTGGAGAGGTGAATTTATTGCTGCTTACCATTCCACTATCTTCTCAGAAGTCACCAGATATCTTTACGGATCCTGAGAGCCAGGTGGGCTGTGCTGATGCTCGTGTGGCCATAGAAGGCCAGAGGCAAGGTGATGCTTAAGGTGCTACCAGAATTCCCCTGAACACGTTTGACTTAACCCTGGATGGCAGCTCCTGTGGGGTTCGAGTTAGGTAGGTTACATCTTGAACATGAGTACTAAGCCTCAACCAGGAGCTGAGGAAGAATATTAGCAATGGCCTGTGTGCTGAGTTATAAATCAAACTGCTGAATAAAATGTATCTTTCACCCTTGACAAGTATACCTTCATAACAACCCCATGGACTGCGTATGGTATAAATTTCTCAGATTCCTAGACATTCTGTGCCACAGCATGGTGGCTTGGGGAGAGCTTGTTCTCTGGCCTATGGTTAGTTATTTCCTTTCCCATCAATAGCTACATCCTGACCTCCCATGCTCATGTTTAAGGGGGGTACCCAGCTTATACATCTGAGTAATCCATATCCCTGGCAAACAGCTAGGTGTGGGGATGTGTACCTGATGGCATAGTCTATCTTTGGGAGTGAACCTGGAGAAGTGGTCAGTGAGGAGCTTGGAGGCTGACTTGGGGTTCCTTGTGCAATGAACCCCATAAGAGAGGAACACATACTTTCTAAACAGGCACATCCTCCTGGCCTCATGGACTCCAGGTCTAATGGCAGCAAAGTCTCCAGTGTACACTTACCTGCTCCATAGGTTTCTGAAGTATAAGTCAGAGAGAGACTGTTAGGCATCAAGGGTCTAATGGATAGCAGTAACTCCCACATTTTGTTAAAATAGCTCAGATAAAATTGGTCGTGCCATCTTACCCCTCTACCCCAACCTGCATTTTGCTAATAGAATATTTTGTAGATAAATTACATACAGAGATAATTCCTTTTAGTTTATATAGCAGCTTTGTCTATACTCAAATTGGTTGTGCCCATTTATTCCTTACTAGTGGATTGATGGTATTAGAACAAAACTACTGTGTGTGTTGGGGGAGTGTAGTTTCTTTTATACTTGGCTTTCAGGAAGTTTTTTGTTTGTTTGTTTTCTTTTCTTTGAATAGATCAGTCTGTGTAAACTGCCCTACACAGTAGTAGTGGCATTCCAGGGACAGCAGGGTGCAGCTGGCAGTAGGGATCAGAGCACCAGGGCTGCCCTTGTAACCTCCCTTGAGCCACTTTGACCTGCTCCTTCGCAGGACTGGGTTTGCAGCCATCTCTTCCTGCCAGCTGAGCGATGCTTAGAGCCACAGGAACATTTCTCGTATGTGGTATTTTAATTTCTGGGCCTCTATATTCCTCTTGTCTTTCTTCTAAAGAACTGTCATGGAAGCAACCCTATCTGCTACCATCAGAAGTAACAGAGTTCAGCTAACTGCACGCAAATGATCAAGTTCATACATGTTTTACGTTTACAAAAAAGGCAGACTACATTTTTAAGGATGTGGTATGGACGTAATGCTTGTCTCAGCTAGATGACTATGCACATTCAGGAAGCCTGAGAAACCTTAAGAGGCTCTTCTTTGCTCATATTTGAGGTGGTGTGACGTAGTAGTTAAGAGCGCATGGTCTGGTGCTAGACTATGGATTTGAAACCTGGCTCCAGCACTTAACTACCAGGACCCAGGCAAGTTATTGAAACTCTCTGTGCTTCAATCCCTCACTGGAGAGAAATGCAAATAATAACTCTACATATTTGTACTTTGTTGCATTTAAGCACTTTCTAAGTGACAGTGAATGAGTATTATCTCTTGGGGTGGAGATACAGCATTTCCACACTCTATCTAAAATGTGTGGATTTAAATATGTCCACTTTCTAATAGCACTAGAAAGTATGGGATTTTTCCATTGTTATTGACCCTTTGATTTCAATGTATTTTATTTTTATATGTTTGCAGTGCATAATGATGACATTCACCATGGGGAGTTGGTACATATACATAGCACTTCTTAATGCCTTTTACATAGCTTTCCCCTCCCTTTCCTCCTCCTTCCAGCTCTTGGTCCTCTTTTCATTTACAAAAGAGCTATCATTTTGCAGAGTTGGTTCATGAGTTTGTCCCTGGCTCCAACAGAGGACCGTGGTATTGTCTCCCATCTCTTGGTGCTGCTGTCATCACATGTTCTGAGTCTGGGCAGCGCAGTGCTGCACACCATTCCTGTTGAGGGTAGGAGCTCTCATCTCTGCCCCTAATGTGAGCAGCTTTTTAATTCTTTCTGAAAACAGAACATGTATTGGTTGCTTTATAAGATTGTAATCCAAGACCTAGGGCATTCCTTTCTTTTCTCTTAAGCTGTAGTTAAATTAATAAATATTGGCTAAATGAACTAAAGAATGGACTTGCCTTACTCAACAGTGGGAGTTGTTTTCATATTTCTGTCCTCTGTCAGCCAGACTGTACCTCCCCGTAGAAGTTAATGTGTCTCAGATCAGGTAGTGGAGCTCATCCACTTTGACATAGTACCACTGTAAGTGTTCATACCAACATTCTTATCGCCATTAGCTGTCAGTATCTCCAGGTAGCAAAATGTATGTAGACCTTATGCATGCAAAGACAAGACTTCAGGACATCGTCCTGTCCCTTTCTTCCCTTTGACTCACATCACAACAACTGCAGAAAGAGGTAGCATTTTTCTGATCTCTTTCCTTTTGAAAATCACTTGGGCTTGGAGAATTGACATTTAGCTGCAAATAAAATCCACCACATTAATAACATAATAACCAGATGATGAACAATAGGGATAGAAATGTAATATGCAGCAAATTCTCTTTCAGTCACAGAAGATCTTATTAGACGGAATGCTGAACACAATGACTGTGTAATTTTTTCTCTGGAGGAACTTTCCTTGCATCAGCAGGAAATAGAAAGATTGGAACATATTGACAAATGGTGCCGGGATTTAAAAATTCTCTATCTTCAAAATAACCTTATTGGAAAAATTGGTAAGTGTTGATACTCTTCTCTTATGGTATTTTTAACATTTGGTGTAGGAGAACTTTGCAAAATGCAGTGTTAGAGCGAGACAATAACTGAGAAAGAATGGCATGGGAAAACAGACATAGCCATCTTTCAGTAGTTCTGTGTGGAACATTCCCCTGAACATTTCCATGAGTAGTTGGTCTTGCTGCCCTACAGAATCTCCATCAAAATATTGAGAGATTAGTTAGACGCAAGGAACACATTAGTTGACCCAGTTTTTTTTAGAAAGTTTGAAAAGAAGTAGGATGTAATTCATGCATTTGCTTTTACATCACTCTGAAACTGGAAGAATTCCTTGGGAATTAACAAGTCCTTGTCAAGCCACCACTAATTGTAACTGTTAGGTCTGCCATATTGTTTAAATGCAGGGCATTGTACTCAGTACTATACAGGGGAGATTTCAGTTTAGAATGAAAATGGGAGTTAAATGCAGGAGTCAGGTGGATGAAGATCAAAATACTACATTATAACTTAAAAAGCTGTCTGAGCAATGTGGCTTAGATTTGCAGCCAAGTGGGCTTGCTGTTGCTGCCCTGTAATAAGCCTGTCTACCTAGTCACAACAACCATAAGTTTCCCCATCCAGACAGACCCTTGTTTTCTGGCAGAAGGGAGTTAAAGCCATGTGCTCTTGGCTAAGAGGAAGAGCCCAGGATCCAGTGATAAGACTGAACATGCCCAGTTTCTTTACTCAATTTACCTATCAGATAAATTGGTCATCCCCATTTTCAGCCCCCCCAACCCCATAATAACGAAGAGGCACGGGCAAGGGAGCCCTGCAGAGCCATTTTAATGCAGGTGAAGTACTGCTGATGCTTGGAAAAGCAACAGTAGAGTTTAATGTTACTATGAAAGCAAGCATGGATGGACTCTGACATCAGGTAGACCTGGCTGTGAACTCTGCCACCTATAAGCTGTGTGAAGTCAGACAAGTCAGCTAACTTGTCTTAGTTTTATCATCTATAAAACAAGGCTGATAACACGTAACATTCAGAATTGGTGTAAGGACACGAAATGATGTGCTTAACATTGTACTTACCATAACAGAAGTGCTCATTAGAATCAAGCAGAGGCCCTGCTGTTGTTATTAATGTTCTCATTAGCTCAGAGTGCCTCAGGCCAGCTGAAGGAAGGTAGGTGCAGAAGGGAGGAGTGAATGGACTTGGAGCAGAAGGCCTGGAGTCAGTTATGGAGGCAGAGAGCCTGTGAGCTCTGGCCCTGGACCTCAGAGGTCAGCCTTTAGGGCTATAGTTAACACTCTGTGGTGATGTGCAGTGGTTCTCAAGAAGGGGCATTTGACAATGTCTGGAGACACATTTGGTTGTCACAGATGAGTGTTTGCGGGGCAGGGGAGGGGGGTAGCGGTAGTGTGCTACTGGCATCTAGTGGGTAGGGGCCAGGAATACTGCTAAGCATCATACAGAGTACAGGACAGACAGCTCCCCACAAGAAAGAATTATGGGGCCCCAAATTTGAGTATTGCTGAGACCAAGAAACTCTGGTGTTGTGATTGCGGCTGGATTGTAACAAGCCTAGATTTGGATCTTTTTTTTTTAAGATTTAATAAAACACTCTATATTTCTTCAGATAATTATTTTCAGCATCTTTTAGTTTACCAGAAATTAGAAACTCTGGCACATTGTTCAATTAAAAAGGCTGTTACAGAAAACCACCAGCTTTTGTGCATGGGGGCATTGAAGAACAGTCCTAATTGTACAAATCTAAAAGAGTTCCCCAAATTTTAATCTCCACAGCTGGGTCCATCACAATTACTAATTAGCAGCATAGTATTTCAGGGCTTTTCAGAGCTGGGAGGAAGCTTAAATTTTTGCTTCCAAAGTATTCTTAAATTAAACACTTTTAAATCCTAATAATGGGATTTTTTCAATGCTCTGCCACCCATAGGCATTTAGGCATTTATTTAGCAAGTAAAACTACTTCTCCAGGATTCAGACTTGCTGCCTTGCCTTTGAGGTTTCAGAAGCTTGCAAAACAACTGCCTTTCCTTGGGCCCTGTGGCTCCCTGGGAGATGCAGATGGGCTGCAGAGGAAGGCTCACTCAGGCTCTGCTGCAAGTGTAGCCAAGGACCATCTGGGGTCCAGTAAAGTGCGGAGCTGGTGGGTGGGGGTGGGCTCCTCATTCCCCTTTGCAGTATCTTCCCTGCGGGCCTCACACAGCTGGGGGCTGAAGAGTTCGTCCACCTGAGAAGGGACTTGGGCCCCTACAAGTGGGTTGTCCTGCTGTGTTAGCAGTTGACAGTTGCTTCCAGGAAGGTTTGAGTACAGCTTTCTCAGGCTTCCTTCCTGTTGCCGGAGAGGACCAGAACATTAAGGAGTCTTTTTTCTTCCCCTCCTGACCAATTTGGCCCTTTGCTTGTGTAGTTGATTGAGGCGATTCTCTCTGAAAAAATTCTTATTTCTACCAGACGACTCTTTAGCATTTAGAGGGCTAAAGGCAGAGAAAGGGAATTCTATTTTGCACAGGTTTTTATTGGGGCCTGGCAATTTTAACACTGATAATTTTGAATATTTTCATGCAGGATGCAGACCAGACATTCTGTCTATCATAATTCTTGGCAGGAAGAAACCTCCAAATGTTGACGACTGAATGCTCAGATGTTGCCAAAGAACCTTTTGTAAACATTAGTATTACTTGAGTAATTTAATTGTTGAAACTTTAATTTATCCCAAAAATCCTCATTCTAAGAGATGAGTAGACTGAGCCCTTGAGGGCTAAACTGTTATTCTCATGTCTTTGGGAACAAATGCATATTTTAGATGTCTAAGGAAGATAGTTATAAGTTATCATGCTTGATATTCATAATATCCCTGAGAAATGGACGGGGGGGATTATTTAAGTGAGGCTGCCCCAAAGACACATTCCTTAGCAGGGCCATTATCTTTCATGTCATCTAGCAAAGGATTATTCTTTTAAGGTACATGCACAGTGTAATAATTCAGTGCCAAGCTCTCGAGTCAAATTTGCTGGCTCTACCATTTAACCTTGGGCAGTGGCTTCTCTGTGCCTTGATACTGTATTCTCATTTGTAAAAAGGAGACAACAATAGATTTTACTTCAGAGGTTATTATGAAGATTAAATATGTGCAAAATGCTTAGAACATCCTGTGTTACAGTAAGCAATCAGCAATGTTAACTGTATCTCATTTTTAGCTGTTTCTAAAAATCCCCACTTCACAGTGATTCTTTGACTGGCTTGATTATACATGTTGTTTTTCCTGTATGAACATTCAGATTCATCAAAAAGATAATCCTTTATCAGGTTGATTTTGGCTGTGAGTAAAAGAAACCCACCCCAATGTGGCTTCATAGTAAGGAAGGCTACTGTTTTACCCAACTCCAAGTCTAGAGGGAGAGCAGATTCCAGGGTCAATTGATTATCCTACATCTGGTTCCCTGTGGTTGAGCCACAGGTTGAATGACAGTAGGGATGAGATTTCCACTCTTACTAGCATTCAGGAGGGAAAGAAATAGGACATCCCTGAGCGTAGAATGTAGATCTCTCCTTCATCTGATTGGGCGTATTTGGTGTGCGTGCCCTGCCTGGCCTGTAGCAAGGGGCTGCCGGGAGCCTGGCGCGGCTGGTTGCCTTAGGCTTAGGTTCCAGAGCCTTCACTAGTGGGAGAGGTTGGCTGTGCAGGCAGTGATCCTGCTTGGTTAAACCTGCGCCTGGGCTTGGGGCTGAGTAGAGACATGAGCAAATCTAGATTCCATTAGTAAAGATGGAGGGAGAAGTGGAAATCGTGCAGGAAATTGTATTTCCTGTACAGGTAAAGACTTGAAAAAGCAACAAGATTTTGCTAACTATAAAATACTCCTTAGTGTCTCTTTATCATTTTCATCACAGATTATATTAAAATGTCTTTATCTTGAAGGTTAATTACGTATTTGTATGTTTCAGAAAATGTTAGCAAACTCAAGAAACTCGAATATTTGAATTTAGCTCTAAACAACATTGAAAAAATTGAAAATTTGGAAGGTAAGAATTTTCTTCATTGATTTTATTTTGAATTAAATATTTAAATTAGTACATCATAAATAATAAGCATACTTTAAAAATTGATATCTTATATAAATGTTATATTAATTTTTATAAAACTCAAATAATACAGTGACATCGAAATTCAATAATGGGATTTTCCTTTAACCCTTCCTATCCTGGTCTCTTTAATAAAAGTAGTGGGAGTTAACACTTTGGTATATATGAGACAGTTTTGTTTCATTTTACTTTCTATTGATGGGATCATACTATAAATATTGTTTAAAAAATTAATTTCTTCCTTGAAATTACCTTGATAACTAGGAGGGAGATGGCTGAATATGGAATAGAAGGACCGTGTGGACTAATTTTTCTAACCATTTGTCTGCAGATGGACATTTGGGAGGCTTCCAGCATTTTTCTGTAAGCCTGGCTGCAGTGAGCATCCTTCTGTATTTCACTCTGTGTGCATGTGCTCAGTTTTTTCTAAGATTTTATTTAGAAATGGGATTCCTAGGTTTAAGTATGCATATGTTGAAATATACTGCCAAGTTCTTCCTGAAAAAGATTGTATCAATTTACGCTTGCACCTGGTGGTCCATGTCAGTGCCCATTTTTCCACAACTTCACTAACACCTTCTAGAAAATATCTTTTAAAGATAGGAATACAGTGTTGTCTAATTTTGCAGTTTACTTATTATTACTGAGTTTGCATATACAATTTCCAGTGTATATTCAGTATATGTATTTTTCTAATGTGATTTAGACAATGTTTCATATATTTTTGTCACTTCTTTATTGATATGTTCTTTTTAAAATGTGTTTCTACCTTCTAGACATTAATCCATTGCTGTATATGCTACAAATATTTTCTCTTGATCTATTACTTTCCATTTATTTCCGTTATGATACTGATATACAGAAGTGCTACATTTTAATATTCTCAGTTATCTTTATTTTATGGTTTCTGAGTACAACATATTTTATATTAAGATCTCATTTCAAGGATTTTATTTTTTACACTTAATATTTCTAATCCATCTTAAATTTATCATGTAAAAATGAATCAAAATGTACCTTTATCCTCAAAATGTCTCATAATTGAAATATTTGGACATTTAAAAAAATTAAGGTATGATTCATGTACCATAAAACTCACCATTTTAAATACTTAATTCAGTGGTTTTTAGTATGTGCATCTATCACAACCATGCATTTCAGAACATTTTCATCTTCTCAATGAAATCCTGTATTCATTAATATTCACTTCCCACCCTACCCCACCTAACTCCAAATGACTTTGAATCTACTTTCTTTCTCCGTGGATCTCCCATTCTGAACACACAGCATAAATGGAATCACACAATATGCGGTCTTTTGAGCCTAATGTTTTCAGAGTTCCTCCATGTGGTTGCTTGTTTCAGATCTTCGTTTCTGGTTATGGCTGCATAACATTCTGTAGTGCGGACACACCACATTTGGCTGCCCCTTCATTAGTTGGTAGACATGTGGCTCGCTTTCAATTGTGGTTATTGTGAATAAAGCTGCTATGAACATTTCATGTACAAATTTCTCTGTGACCATGTTTTCTATTAGTGTGGTATACCCAGGAATAGAATTGCTGGGTTATACTGTAACTATGTTTAAATTTTTGAAGGACTTCCAAGTTGTTTTTCAAAGTAGTTGTATTATTTTACATTCACATAGCAATTTAGGATGGTTCCAATTTCTCTGCATCCTTGATACTTTCCATTTTTTAAAATAGTAGCTATCCTAGTGGATGTGATGTGTTATCTTGTTGTGGTTCTGATTTGCATTTGCCTAATGACCAATGACATTGGGCATTTTTATGTGCTCATTGGCCAGTGTGTACAGTATCTCTGTATGAATATTTATTTGAAACTTTGGCCCATTTCAAAATTAGGTTGTCTTTTCATTCTTAAGTTGGAAGAGTTCTTTACATAGTTTGGATATTAGACCCTTGTCAGATACATGATTTGCAGGTATATACTTATGATTTTAGGTTTTCTTTTCAAATTTCTTGATGGCACACAGTCGGCTTCATTTTGCCTGTAGCTTTCCTTTCTCGATGTGGCTTTGGTTTTACTGTCAGGATAATATGGCCCTTATAGAACGAATTGGGAAATGTTTCTTCTAATTCGGTTCTTTTTAAGGGTTTGTGAAAGATTGGTATTAATTCTTCTTTAAACACTTGGTAG
The DNA here is from genome assembly GCA_004026905.1 of Hystrix cristata. Lineage (NCBI taxonomy): Eukaryota > Metazoa > Chordata > Mammalia > Rodentia > Hystricidae > Hystrix > Hystrix cristata. Next base: position 105,705 of record PVJO010003983.1, read on the forward strand.
AATACACTATACCATGAAGCCTTCTGGTCCTGGACTTTTCTGTGTAGAAAGGTTTAAAATTACTAATTTATTATCTTTGTTATAGGCCCATTTAGATTTTGCTTCTTTGTGAGGCAGTTTTGGTAGTTTATATCTCCCTAGAATTTGTCCATCTCTTTTAGGATATTTCATTTGTTGGCATACAATCGTTCTTAGTACTCCCCTACAATTCTTTTTATTTCTATGAGGTCATTAGTAATATGCCATCTTCATCTTTGATTCCTGATTTTAGTAAGTTTGAGTCTTCTCTCTCTTTTTTTTTTTCTTCTTGGTTAGTGTAGCAAAAGCCCTGTCAATTTTATTGATTTTTTTCAAATAACTTCTAACTGTTAGTTTTCTTCATTGTTTTATATTGTTCTATTTTCTCTCTAATCTTTATTCTTTTCCTTTTTTGCTTTCCATTTAGTTTGCCCTTTTTTCTAATTTCTTAAAGTGGAAGGGTAGGTTATTAATTTGAGATCTTTCTTTTCTATGCAGATATTTATAGTTGTAATTTCCTTCTGAGCACTACTTTCCTTATATACATTAAATTTTAGTATATTGTGCTTTTGTTGTAATTAATCTTGAAGTATTTTATGATTTCCCTTGTGATTTCTTCTTTGACCCATTGTTTGTATAGGAATATTTTTTAATTTCTACATATTAGTGAGTTTCCCAAATTTTCTTCCTTTATTGATTTCTAGTCTCATTAATTGGGACCAAAGAATATACTTTCTATGACTTCAATCATTTAAAAAATTTAGTATTGTGATTATTAGTGCATATTAATTGTATAAAATAATGGGTTCCACTGTGACATTATCATACTTGGATATAATGTATTTTGATAGTGTTCACCCTCTCTGTTATCCTTTCTTACCCTCCCCACCTCTCCTTGGTCTTTTTTCCCTTCTCAAATAGTACCACTTTTACCTTCATCTCTCCACCAGTCCCAGATTTTACATATGAGAAAAAAATAAAATATTTGTCTTCCTAAGTCTGGCTTAATGATCTCCAGTTTCATCCATTTTCTTGCAACTGGCATAGTCTCATTCTTCTTCATGGCTAATATTGCAATGTGTGTGTTTGCATGACATTTTCTTTAATCCTAACATTCTGTCTATCCTAGCGGTTGTTCCCTGTGTATTTAAAGAGAATGTATATTTTACTTGGGTGAAATCTCCTAAAGATTCATTATGTCTCATTTTTTGTTTTTGTTTTTGTTTTTTTTTCTTTTTCAGGTGTTGTTCTTCTCTTTCTTTGCGGATATCCTGTCTAGTTGTTTTATCCATTATTGAAAGCAGGTTACTGAGGTCTCTAAGGATGTCAGACTGTTTATTTCTCCCTTCAATTCTGTCAGTTTCTATTTCCTGTATTTTGGTTTTCTGCTACTAGGTGCAAATACATTTGTAATTGTTTAGGCTTCTTGGTGAATTGATTTTATCAAGTTTTTTCTTAAATTCTATTTTGTCTTGTACTAGTATAGCCACTGTAGCTTTTTTGTGGTTACTATTAGTTTGGCATAACTTTTTCTATCCTTCAACATTCCACCTACTTGTTTCTTTGATCTAAAATGTGTCTCTTTAAAACAGCATATATATGGATCATATTTTTGTTTGTAATCCATCTTGTCAATCTCTGCCTTTTAACTGGAGAGTTTTATCCATTTATATTTAATGTAATTAGTGATAAGGTAGAATTTTGCCATTTTGTGTCTATATATTTTATCTGGTTTATTCCTCTATTTCTGTTTTAATACCTTTATTTATGCTATTTTCTTGTATACTACTTTAATTCCATTTCTTTCTTTGACTGTATATTTTTGGTTATTTTCTTAGTGATGCTCTGGGAATTACAATTATTATCTTATTTTTAATGATCTAGTTCAAATTATTAATCAATTTAATTTCAGCAGTATATAAATCTTTACTTCTATTCAGATGTTTCTAAAGCAGAGATGTTTCTCTGCCCTGCTTTATGCTATTATTGTTACAATTTACATCTTTTATATTTTTTGCCCATCAATATAAATTTATAATTATTTCTTTATATATTCGTTGTTAGAATAAGAAGAAAAATAGATACAAACAAAAGGACACTTATATTGCCTTTTATATTTACCTATGTAATTACCTTTATTGAGGGTCATAGGGTTTTTTTTTTCCCTTAAGATTTAAATTGAGGATTTAGTATCATTGAGGGGGTAAGTTTTTTTTTTTTTTTTTTTTTTTTTTTTTTTTACTTCTGTGGGGAAGGGTCATGCACACCTTGTTTCAATAAATCTGCCTCTTTCCTGCTTCATCTGTGCTTTGTCTGGCTGCATCAGTACACTAACCCTTTCTTCTGCCTTTGAAAACATCAGGGCTTGGTTGATCTTGGCCTCATCAAATTCCACACATAAGAAGTTCAGATTTCCCATTGTTTGTTTGGTAGCTGTTAGGGGAGGAATGGCACTTCAGTCCCTACAGTCCTGTTACATCACTTATCGCCACGTCCCTTTGACAGTTAGTCCACAGTGCTGACCAGCCTGTCTGCTCTTTCCATGGTGCAGCGCAGTGATGGAGAGAGGATGTGTATTTGACTGAGTGCCTTGACTGAGACTTGTCAGCTTTCTAGCTCAGTCGTCAGAGTTCATTGTTCCAGTAGCTATGGGTCAGAGGTTCTCTCAGATTTTTGTGGCTCTTCCAGACTTTGGAAACTACAGCCGCTTGGTCAGATGTGATTCTGCCTTGCGGTTTGAGCTGAGCGTCAGGAATGCTTCCAGCTGCTTGAAATCCATGCCTGTGACTGCAAGAGACTTGGGAGTCCTCCATTTTCCCCGGAAAGGGTGGATTTTGTCAGGGGCACATTCTTTGGATAGAGTCAGCTTTGTAGCACCTTTTTCCTGGTGCTGCATGCTGGTGCGGAGTGTTTTGGTCCAGGGTGCTCAGCACCTGACCCATGAGCTTGTGATGCTCGGACTTGCCTTCTCTGGCCTGTGACGCCCTGCCCTGACAGCGAGTGAAGTCTGTTCTTCCTTTGTCATAGAAATTCGAGTCACTCTGTGGTGTCTTCAGCATGAAGGATGCCCCATAGCACTTCTTGTAAGATAGATCTGCTAGTGACAAACAAAACACTGAGAGTTTATCTAGAGATGGTTTATTTATCTTCATTTTAGATAGTTTTTACAGACACAGAATTCTTGTCTGGCACTTATTCACCCTTCTTTCCTTCATCTGTTTATCTATCTATCTATCTATTTTCTGATAACTTTCTCTTCTGTTTTTGTTGATCTCCTAAAATGTCTTTTAATAAGATTTTGGCTGTACTAGACTGGACTTCCATGCCTCTTAACCTCTGTTTCTTATTTGTCTTGTTATTCTCAGGCTATTTTGCCAGATTTGAATTCCAAAATAATTATCATGCCAGTTAAACGTGGCCAGAGTAAGAGCCTCCTGGAGAGGTGACTGGATTGTAAGGGCACTACTCTCATCAGTATGTTAATCCACTGATGTATTTGTAGCTGTACAGGCTGCTAGGAGGTGGGGCCTAGTTAGAGGAAATGAATTACAGAGGTGTGACTTTGGGGACTGTATCTTGTCCTGGTTGATTCCTCTCTGACTCTTCCCCTGTCTTCCTCTTCCTGGAAGCCATGAGTTGAGCAGCTTTCTTCCACCACCCCCTTCTGCCTTGCAGCCGGCTGACCATGGCCCAAAATCATGAGCTGAAAGAAACCTCTCCTTCTTTAAGTTGTAGATATCAGCTATTTTGTCCCAGCAATAAGAAAGCTGACCAATACAGTTATTTTACATTAATTACTGCTCACTCTATAATTCAGTTCCTTTACAACTGGCTCTTTATTTTGACTATCATTTTCATTCTCCTGAACTCACTCCTGAACTGTGTTTTCTGCTTTTCTGTGGTTTCAATTGTTATTTCATAGATGACAGAGCTTCTAAAATCTTTTTCAAATTACTTGTTAGAGTGCTTTGGTTTCAATTTTCTTCTGTTCTCTGGATTCTCTCTCTTCCTCTGTGGTTTCCTATTTCATTTTGCAGCCTTCTAGTTTGTGCCTTTCCTCTCTAGGTGCTGACACTTGATGTCTGATGACCGCCACAGAGGATCTGGGATGTCTGTGGCCAGTGTGGCTTACTCTGCAGCTGTGAGGGCCTATTCCCTGGCCGGCTAGCCTCTGTCCTACCTGGCCAGGCTGTGGCTCTGCCTGGGTGAAGCATGCTGACCGGCAGCTCCCCTTGCCTTGCAGGCCTGGAGCAGAGGCAGGGAGTTGTGCTCCCCACCCCACTCCCAGCTGGCCTTAGCTCCAGTGGGCAGGCTTCAGGCGGGTCGTGCTGGGTTTAGTCTGTTCACCTCCTAGTGTACAAATAGACGTTTCAGTGACTATCAAGTGTGCACATCAACAAAAATATAAATATGTTTTAAATTTTACCCTCGAAACTTCGAAAATTGCCATTCTCAAGGCTCCAAGCCCAGCATCATTGCTGAATCTATGATGATTCTTTCCATTACTGTATTGTCATTTTCCGGCTTTAGAAATGCAGTTATTGGTCTTTCCAAGATGACAGAAATCCCAGCAATGTCCTATGACTATTTTATCTTGTGGACAAATTGGATAATGTTTACTCTATTTCACTCTTAAATATTAGAGAAATTATTTTTGTTAGGAAAGTACTTTACAGGACGGGAAGCACTCTGTCTTGCGGTGTGTTTTGTTCGTCTACCACTAGAGGGCAGCATCATCACTACTGTCTTTCAGAGCTTCGCAAGCTGCAGTCTGCCATGCCCCTCAGTCTCTTACCTGGACAGGTCTGGCTTCCTGTGGCGCTGGGCCTTCCCGCTCTAACGTTCAGGAGTAGGGAGCTCCTGCTGCTTTGAGTGCGTGTTTGATAAGCGGAAGAGGGGGCCGAAGAGTAGGAGGGTGCATCTTCTCTGCTGCCAAATACGTGCTTGGTTTACAGAGCGAGAGGAGGAAGATGGATGGACATACACACTCAGTCCCCTACTCGAGTATATGTCAGTGTGAGTTTTAAAGTAAGTTGTTCTCTCTCTCTCTCTCTCTCTCTCTCTCTCTGTCTCTCTGTCTCTCTGTCTCTCTGTCTCTCTGTCTCTCGATGGCAGCGACTACCTTGCCTGGTTTTTCCTTTCTCTTTTCCCTGTTGAGGGTTCACCAGGATAGGCTAAAGTGCCTTGCTTTTCCACCCCTCCTCTTCTCCACTCTAACTTGGGTGAAGAAGCAGGGTTGCTGATGGTGCGAGCCGCCCAACCTCAGCCTGGGCCTCATCCTATCTACTTCCGTCAGGCACAGCCCGTGGGCAGGAGCTGGCGGGAAAGGTGCTTCAGTGGCTTATGTGTTGGTTAATTCAGAAGAAAACCAAAACTCATCACTTTGAAAATATAATGAACATTTGAAATGTCCTGTGTCCCTCATTTATAAAATTGCAGCAAAATCCAAAAACATGAATTTTTCACCTAGTTGGAATTTTTCAAGTGTCAGCTGCTTCTTGTATGAAAGAACGTCATTAAAATATTTTCTAGAACCTTCCATAGCAAACTGAATTCTATGTAACCTGTACCTTACAGCAGACTGCCCCGAATCCATCTTCCACATTTATAAAATCCATCCGGCGTTTGTGTCAGTTTACAGCAAACATGCAGGCATAGAGATATGGACTTATGTTTATGTATATAGTTTTATATCCATTCTTCACACAGTGGCTGAGTTTACATTTTTATAACTTAATGATGCATTATCAATTATATTGGTGTGTTTTAAATAATTCCTTCTTGTTTAATGCTGGAGGTATTTTTAATTATGTTATTATAGATAGAACTGTTCTGAACAGCTTGGTACAAATCGGCAGAGGTATTTGATTTGGGTGGTCATCTTTTTAGTAATTATTACTTTTAATTTTTTAACCGATACATAAAAGTGGTACATATTTATGGGGTACCATGGTATGCTTTTATACATGTCTACATCTTATGTAAGGGTCAAATGGGAGTCCACCTTTATATCTCTTCAAACAGTGATCATTTCTTATTGTGAAAATATTCAAAATCCTCTCTTCTACTTTAAACAATATTGTCACTGTCTATAGTCACCAAAGCTTCTTTTTCCCATCTGACTATAACTTAGTACCTATTATCCAGCCTCACCCCATCACTATGTCCACCCTCTGCTAACTGCCATCTCACTCTCAGCTTCTATGAGAGCAATGTTTTTAGATTCCACACATGGGTGCCATCATGTGGTACGTGCCTTTCCATGCCTGGCTCATTGCACTAGTTCCATCTATAGTGCTGCAAATGGTAGAATTTCATTCCTTTTATGGCTGAATTGTATTCCATTTTGTATATATACCACATTGTCAATATCCATTTATCTGCTGACGGACACTTAGGTTGAATCCATTCTTGGTTGTTTTGAATAGTTCTACTGTAAACAGGCATGCAGACATCTCTTCAACCTGCTGATTTCATTCCTTTTGGATATATATATACCCAGGAGTGGTATTGCTGGGCTTGTCAATGCCCCCTTACCTCCAAGCCCTGTTCTGTAGAGGTGACTATTCTCAATATTCCCAGTTCTGTGTCTCTTCTGCTACATGTGTCTAAATAATGTGCTCATACCATGCTTACCTCCATATTTTCAAGCAATGCATGAATGCCTGTTGTTTTACATTCCCATTTCAAGCATCATCTATTGATGTCCACAGGGAAAGATGGAGATTTTGTTCTCTCCCACCATCCTCACCATCCTCAAGGTTCTCAGTTTTCTCCCATCCACCCTCCTTTTGTTTTTATGTATCATAGCAAGGTATCAACATGAGATACGGGGCGTGGACTGGTTTATCCCTGGTCTTTTGATGTAACACCTCGTCAGGAGGAAAGATTACATGCAGTTCCCTGCTGACGCTCTGGCCTTTCTTACCCACTTCCCTTTCCCCTCCTTTTCCAGGCTGGTTTGACCTTCTCCACCATTGTGCATTCCAGGCGAGTCCTGCCTGGACACTCTCTACTGGGTGGGGGGCAACTGCTTTTATTTAAAGACCTAAATTTGTGTTTCATAGAAGTTTTTGTTTGAGAACATTAAGGTGAGGATGGTAATATGATGGTGATATTTGTAGTAAATAGCTAACACTGGCAAAGAGATCCTCAGGTGTCCTAGTTTAGAGAGGCTTTTCAAACAGGTAGGTCTGAGTTCAAATCCCACCTCCTCCATTTGGGAGCCACATGAGCACTGGTAACTTCTTAGTTCATTCGTTTTAGGACTCGAGTTATCTACTGCAGTGAGGAAAAACCAAAAACCAAAACTCTGCTTCCGAGCCTACTTCCTTAAGACACCCTCTCCCCGCACCCCCCACAGATTTGTGGGTCAGGAATTCAGTGGCACATGGCTGGTGGCTCCCCGGGAGCCTGGCGTCACTGGAGCACCAGCTGTTGGAGGAGCTGCTTCCACGATGGCTTCCGTGACCTGGCCAGCACCGTCGCTCGACTGTCCCTTTCCACAGACGCGGGTTTTATTCTCTTGCGCTGCCCCGAGGTTCCCGAGGTGGCTCGAGCACTCATAGCCTGATGGACTCCAGGCAGGCAGATGTTTCACGTGGCTTCCAACCTGTTTGTTTTTTCTGTCTTCTCTTTTACTTTGTAATTAACATATGAGCAATGTTACATCTTCCTGTTTCCACTTTCATCATGAGTTTTCCTCGAGCTGTGGTATAGTTTTCAAAACTGTCAGTTTTGATGTTCTCATAATATTGCATAACCATTTTTCTAAATTGGCATGTAGACTTCTCTTTTGGTGTGTGGCAATTTGTGATTAGACTTGCCATAACTTAATAAACAACTGTAATAGTCACTGGGAGGCCCTGAATCTGACCTAGATTCAGCATTGTCGATTCCATCTGTTGCCTCAGCTTGCCTGTTATCTGTGAAGTTGTACTTCCTTTAATTTTCACCTGAGTCAACTAACTAATTCCCCTAAGCTGCTCTAGTTATCCATTTAATCCTCTTGGTCTTCCACCCTCATTCTTTCTTTTCTCCCTCCGTCCCTCCATCTCCTCCTTTCTTCCATAAATCTTTCCTAATCCCCTATCTTTTATGTCAAGGAGTCTTTTTATGTGTACTAAATAATGTACAAGACAGTTTCCCAATCTCCATGAATAAATGCGGTACAGCAAATTAAAAAGGGATTGTGTGTGTTAGAGTGTCTGTCATGAAAAGAACCAGAGGAAAGGCAATGTCTACCACGTTGTTTTACTCCAAAGTTATTACATTTCACTGTTTAATTAATGAGTAATTTGTGGGAAGATACTTGACATTATATGAATATCTTACTCCTCCTTATACTTTCATACATTAGTTTTAACATTCATTAATAACCTAATTCCATCATTTTTTCTATATATATTAGATGATATTCTACTTTAAGGAATAACTTTGCCTTGTCTCTCATTCATTCATTCATTCATTCTTCCGTATATCATTATGAACTCACGTATTCTTGTTTCAGTCAATGGATTATGCTACTACCATTATTTAGTTTGATGATCAAATTACTCCATATGTGGCCAGGGAACCCTTTCACACAGACTGCTGAGTTTCGACACCTTCTTGTCTTTCCCTGAGTATTTCCTTGTTTTGTGGTATGTCAAAATGTTCCATTGTTATCTTTGATTTTTCTACTTTTTTCCATTTTTCCCTTCTTCCCCACTTCCTATATTCTTGGTATAGTTTGATATATGGGTAGATTTAGGAGATTATTTCCATATTCCATGCATCAATAATAAGAACCTGAACTGGGGTGTAAGTAGTAGGATTATAGTGGACAGGAAGTAGGTGAGAAGAATGTAGGACTTAAGATCCATAGGGCATGGCCAATGACATGAAGGGCTGGAGAGAGAGATTTAGGTTCATTTTCAAGTCATGGCTTCACTTTTAGTGTCAAACTCATATCTGACACCAAGACAGTGATAGCGTTAATAGAATTTAGACCTAAAGATGACAGAGAAACTGTGTCAAGGATCAGAGAGTAAAAGGAAATATGATGCATGTTGTTTTGGATATATTGAATGCGGTATGTCTTGCAGGCATTTGGAAACAGGAGTGTGATATTCACTTGGAAGACCAGCTATGGAGGAGTTATGTGAGAGTCATCAAAATCTGGGGTTACTAATTAGAGTGATGCTGAGTGTTGTCACCAAGAAGACATTGAAAGAACATTGGGTCAACAGTAAAACTCTGGGTTATGTTACCATCAAAGGGTTTCGGAAGTCTATACAAGAGATCAGGAGAAATAGACTGCATTATAAGGAGACAGGAGAATCAGTGTTACCAAGACAGCTGAAGCTGTAAGAGAAAATACATGGTCAATCATGCCATAAGCAGCAGATTGTTCTAGTGCTGTTATGGGTTGAAGACGGTCTCTTAGACCAGCCAATTTGAAGGTCCTTTGTCACCTTTAGTAAAGGGATCCATTCTTGCCGAATGTTGGGAAAGTGGGAGCCAAGAACTTAGACTTCAGCAGTGAATGGGGATTGAGAAGGAAGTACCAGTGACTATCGATGTAGTGTGGCTTACAATGTACATATTGCCTACTTCTGGGTTCTGCCTCACTTCTTGATGCTTTTCCACTTTCAGTCTTCTTTTCTGTTTCCCTTCATC
>PVJO010003984.1:0-91191 GCA_004026905.1 Hystrix cristata
TGAATTAGATAGATTGAGGTGTATACTATGTTTGTGATTTAGAAGCCAATAACAAAAATGTTGAATTGATCTATAGATTAATATAATCTTAGATCAGAAGCTTTAACTTTCTGTTCTTTTTATTTCTAAGTTGTTTTTAAAAATTATTTGTATATGAATCAGAGCAGCAATAGGTACACTTGTGGATAATTACAATAATTTTGAATAAATCCCCAGATGTAAAACCATTTAAAATAGTATGTTATTATTACAGAGATCAATACATAAACTTACAGAACAAGTAGTCCTTAGAAATGAATTTACAAATATATATTGTGCTCCATATGACAATCCTGGCACCATAGTGCCATCAAAAAGCAAAACCTTTTCAGTACACTTTGTTACATCTGTTGGACACGCATGTGGGAGAGAAATGAGTTTAACACTGTGTACTTAATAACCTTACATCACATATAAACAATAAACCTGAAATGCAAAATGCATGTGCATGAACATGCGCATGTGCGTGCGCATGTGCGCGCACACACACACACACACACACACACGCACTACAAAAATCTGCCACCTGCACTCTGGGAGGGAAGACTTCTCAACTAGGACAGAAGATGCACTCATCCTAAAGAAAGAAATTTTGTCTCTTATACCAAACTAAAATTAAGACTGCATGTTCCTCAAAGGCACAGTTAAGAGTGGGAAAATTCAAATCACAGAAGTAGGAGGAGACATTGGATATACAATTGTTTAACAAAAGATTCATATCCAGAAAAATTTTCCTAGGAATAAACCAGAAAGTATTAATGAGCAAGAAACTTGAATGGGCATGCAAAAAGGAAACCATCCAATCAGCCAATAATATGTGAAAAGATTCCACAGATCATGTCACCTGGGATATATAATTTATGATCAGAAGTTTTAAAGATAATGTCAAATGTTGTCAAAGATCTAGAGCTACCAGAACACTAAAATATCTTAAGAGTTAGAATTGGTAAAGAAAAAAACCAATCCAAATACCTATACACATTAGAATGGGTAAATATATTTTGATATAGTATTAAAACTGTCCATATACATATGCATATATAGTTTGTGTGTACATATATATGTATACTTTTATACATTAACATGTGATTATGTGTATTATATATTTGTATATTAATAAAATGCAAATTAACAAGCTATTACTGTATTTGATGAAATACTTTGATACCACAAACATAATTTGTAGCAAAATAATTTAGTTATATCCATGATTTTTTGTTTTCTTTGTGGTGCTGGGGATTGAACCCAATACTCATGCGTGCTAGCCTCCATCATTGAGCCACATAATCAGCCCAAGAAATCAGACATAAGTTTATTCAGCACCCCCTCAATAAAAATAAATAGTATAGTTAGTTCTTATGCTAATCCTTGTCCATCAAAGCGACCATTAACCTCAGAAGAGATATGAGATTGGCTGCAGGAGAATTAGAATATCTTTTCTTCATCTGTACGCTGATTACAAAAGTGTGTTCTTTTTGTGAAAATACATTAAGTTATCCACTTACGTTACATATAGTTTTCCAAAGGTATACTGAACTTCACTTTAAAAAGAAATTTTTAATGAAAGGCAGTGCTTAAGAAAATTGGAACCCTGTACATTGACAGTGGGAAAGTAAAATGACGCATCCGCTGTGGAACGTGCTGTGGCGACGTGCCCCAGAAAATGTAAAGGGAATTATCAGTGATCACCTCTGGTGTGTACTACAGAGAATGAGCCAGGAAACTTGGGCAGATGTGCTTGCAGCCATGTTCTTAGCAGCATTGTTTACTTTAGGTAAAAAGGGGAAACACATGAAGTCTTCATTGATGGAATAATGGATAAATAGGAGGCGGTGTATGCATAAAATGGAATACTAATCACCCACCAGTATGCAAATGAAGCTTAGAATGAAAAATATAAAATTATACAAATGCAAGTCACTATAATATTCATTTAAAACCTTTACTATGTAGTAAGGATTAAGATTACAGAGACATTAAATCATCCTGGCCAAACAGGCCCTTGAAATTATATGCACCAAAGTACACTGAGCAGAAGAATCACTATGTCGTGTTTAATGACTTGTTTTAAAATGGTTGAGGACGTGGGTGATTTATTCTGAAGGACACAGGCTATTTCAGGTCTGGTCACTTCAGTTTAGATATTTACAAAGCATCATTTATGGAAAAAACGGATTTGAATAAAGTATAAAATTCGAGGTATAAAAATAGACTTCTATGACCCTTATACATTTATTTATTCAGTCTAAGTTTTTCAGCTATTAGTTATTCAACTTCTAACATGAGAACCAGACTGTGTCTCTTCTTTAATTTGTAGATTTCTAAATTTGGCATATTAAAGCGGGAAATATATGTTTAGCACATTTTCTATAATCAGAACAGTTTAGTTTGCATGCCGAATTACAACAGGCATTGAAAGATAGTCGCGCGGCAAAGGAGTTTATTGTATTTTTGAAGCCATAATTTAGTGGAAACGTTTTTTAAAAGATCTGACGTGTATAAGAAGGCTTGACAGCGGTTACGTTTCTCTTACCAGTTTGTAGGGCTTTTCTTCCTTTTCTTTCTTTTGTGTGGGGAGAGATGTGGACATAAAAATGAGTTTGGTGGTATCAGTTCATTCTTTCTGAGGATGCTGCAGGTTGTAACATTTCTGTCTTCTATAAACTCAGAACTTTGAGGCTTATACTAAAACAGCGAATTGCATGAATACCTGGCACACGATGAAGGGAACAGCTGGTAGATGTTGGGCAGATGTTCATCACCCAGAAACAACTATGTTCAAATAACAAGGAAAAAGAAGGAAAGAGAAGAGAAGCACGAAAGTTTATTACATGAGGTGTGTTGTACAAACTGTATAGGAATATCATAATAGTCTGTGAAAGAGAGTAGGTAGAACTTCAATGCTGTTTAATTAAAACATTAGAGATCTTATTTTATCTTTAATTATTATTGAAATAAATATTAATGAAAAGATTTAACTGTGTCTTAAGTGAAAGAAATATTTTTAAATATATACGCCTATTCTCTGAGTATTAAATGAGTGGTAAAGTGAAAGAAGCGATAGTTGGATTCTGTGCCTTTAAGTAGTGGTACAAGCTCAAATATGTTCCTAACTAATCAACAGTAAAATTAGTTTCCACCCAGAAGGTATTAAGCAAAGAGCAGCAAGCTGTTTGCCTGAGATTAAAACTCTGGTGAGCCAAATCCAGTAACTGTGAATGTAAGAACACAGTCTTCCTTGCTAGTCTTTAAAACTCTAATCTGGATTTTTGCCGTGGCTTTAAGGAAACTCAGTTGCGTACAGTCCAGATGTTCCCATTAATGGCAATTCCACATTGTGTGTTTGTCTTTGATTCATTCTGTGCTTAGATATTGGTGGAGGTGGCCTTGCGAGATATATGCTATGCAGTGTTGTTGAGAATTCGACCCAATTATGCTGTGCATGTTTTATTTAGGAAGCATTTTCAAATGAGTACCAAACCGCTCAACTGCCTGACCCAGTAAACTGGATTCAGATTTGAGGTGAGGACTGCGAAGTGGAAGGGGATATCATTGGTTTAACTTTCCCCCATTTTTTAAGAGGAGTTGATCTCAGGGAGTTGATTAGAATTCCCGATTTGGGGGTTGCTAATTGTTTAAAGGTCATTTGCCAGCAAACTTCCTCTTCTGGATGATGTGGCAAACAGCAATTTCTTCTAAAGTCATACTAACTACTATGTAAAGGAAGTTACTTTACATTAAACTAAAGCTAAATACCTTATAATTTAAAACTTTTACTTTTAAAAATCTTTTTACAAGTCATTTGACTTCTCTTGTATGATCTCATTGATGGTCACTGTTTCTCCTCCATTTCTTTCTGTGACTTTCTGTGAGTGTTTCTTGAGATTTCCATTCTTAGCAAATTTTTGTTTACAAGTTATCCTCAGAAACACTATTATACTCCCGATGGTGCTGATATACCCTGAACTTACATCTTCTCTTCTTATGCTGTACTTATTTTTTCCTCTATTGCAGATCTTTTTCTCAGCCCAAGATCATCATGCACAGTGGTCAAATAAATATAATTGCTACCTGAATGTGTTTTATTCCTCACTCACCTCCACTTAATTAATTGGTACACATTTCATCATTCTTAAAGCGAGAGATGTTGCCATCACTTTTTGGCCTTTCTTTTCATTCTGTTCTTCTAATCTTTTGGTGGAAAGCTGAAGTAGTGTATCTCAAGAGATTCTGTTCTGCTTGCTATTTTCTCATATTTATAATTTTATCCTATTGTTATTTGAAAAGCCCCCCAGTAGAATTTTCTTAAGCCAGTTCATCTGAAGCCACTAGTAATTTTTGTTTTCTAGACATGCCTCAAAGGTATCACCTCCTTTCTAAAAAAGCCTGTTACCTGGTACTTAAGGCTGTATAAATTTATTCCTGGGCATTTACTGACCTTTATTCTATGTTTTATTAACCTTTATTTTATGTTTTATTGGAGTGGCCTCATTTGAAGAGTTTACTTAAGCAACTTACATCTTTTTCTCAGTCTATACATTTTCTCCCTTTACAAGATATTTGCATTTTAAAACTTTTTTTTGTTTTGTTTTGTTTTGTTTTGTTTTGCGGGTGTGCTGGGGATTGAACTCAGGACCTTATACTTGCTAGGCGAGTACTTTGCCACTGAGCTAAATCCCCAACCTCTAAAACTTTTTAAGGCTTGTGTGTTTTCTTTCTATGATTAAAATATTATTTATTATTTAGGTCTCAGATCGATCTCTAACTTCTTCATATACTACATCCCAAACTCGCTGTTCTTTAACTTTTGTGACCCTGTTGAAGTCAAATTCAGTAGAAAATTGTGGTACTTCATTTAATTGCCTATGTGACAATATTTCCTGAGAATCATGACTACATCAAAATAGAAAACACATATTGTTTCCATTTGGTTTTCACAGAACATGTCATGTCCTGTGTGTAGAGCTGTTAAAATAATTGTTAGCAGATTAATAATTATATTATTTAGGTAGGCATCATTTATATAAACCAGTAATCCACAAACCATATTGGCATTGAGAAAATTTTAGCCCAGAAGACAATCAACAGATATGTCAGGAAAAGGTATTTTGTAGATTATAAGTGAAGTTCTTACTTGGATAGTATACTTTGAGAGATCATATCCCCCTACAAGAGAGAAAATGATGGTGATGATGAGAGATCAGAAGGAAAATCTATTCATATATCGTCCTCTCCTTTCAGCATAATACCTCTTGGTATTTACCTCTTGATAAAACAGGGTCCTTCGACTAGCCACTTGGTGTGTCTAATATTAACCCTGAAGTGGCACTTGGATTTAAGAAGTTTAAAGGATGATGTTCCTATCTGTTTTTAAAAGTTACAAGCAAAAGTAAAAATATATTGCTGTATAAGTGATTTATTTACTATAAAAATTTCCCTAAATGTTTGATTGAGGTTTTGAAAATTAAAGTCGATCAGGTGACAAGATACATAAGGAAAAGGATATTTCTACTGTAACTATTCAAGCTCACACATAATTTTTGGCTTCAAAATATTCGTATTTTTCAATATTACGCTTTCCTTGGATAACTTCCATAAATCAATGCCTGGGTACAAGCAAGGCTTGAGTCAATGATACAGATAGTCCCATGCTGGATAAAGATGAATGTGAATAAAATCATCAGTTGGGTTCTTGGTGTCTGCAAGAACTCACGAGGTTTTTCCCACACCGTTTGAATTTACAGCCAATCATTGTAAATTATTTTCAGTTTCTTCTAAGTAAGTCTGTCATTACACAGATGATATCAAGAAAACATTTTGAGAAGGGGATTTTTGTTTTTTATACTTTATCACATAATCTGACAAAAAATATTCTAAAGAATGTATCTCATTGTGAAGGTAGAATTGAATTTCTAACAATCCCAGGAAAACTGTGCAAGATGTCTTCTCAGCAAAGGGATTGCAGAATACCACTGCCACCTTCACTGGGCACACTGTCTCCCTGCCCCTGAATATTATTTGTTTGACCTGATTAGTGGCTCCTTCTGTGTGCTAGAGACAGAGGCAGCAAAGGATCTCAAGACAGAATGCACAGTTTCTCTAACCAACGTTATTGAAGTGTTATATGTCTAGCACATAAGTGTGTATAAGTAGAGCTAAGAATGAAAACAATACAGATTTTGCCTACCTTTTCAGCGAAGAATCTGGGGAAAGGCATATATGCACACATCTGGGAAAGATGTTCAAGTATATTTATGACTTAGCCACTAGAAAAGGAAGCAATTCTTGTATTTGTGTTGGGAATGAATTTTCCCATTAACAGAAGCCAATATCCTGCTTATTCAAGAACATAAACAAGCAGGATTGCCTGTATTTGATAATAGCCTCAAATATAAAGTGAGGACATCACTCACTGTATCACCCACCACTCACTTCCTGTTTATTCTAGCAAGGGCTCCGGAAGCCAGCGCTATGGAAATCCACCCTAAATGTAACTTTCACGTCTGGAGATTTGTCTCTCTTCTACTCCAGAGCCTTGTCCACTGTCTGCAAGATGCTCACAGACATACATATGCAGGTTTGGTGCGTGAATAATGAAAGTGAAAATCCTTCCTGGTGCCGCACTTGACCATTTGATGTAGGGGATCTAGGGGATACTTACTTCTTTTGTCCCTTGAACAGAAATTTCTGAATTGGTTTGTATAAAGATTTTCAAAGTCCCCTTAGTGGGAATGAGCCCAGTTTCCCGACAGTGGTGGTCAACTTGAAAATCTGCCTCTGGACGAGTTTTTCTTCTTTCCTGCTTCAGTCTTCCCAGTCAGCCACTGCTATTCCTTAAGATCATTTCCCAAAATAGTGTAGCTGTATCTAGCACTTCCCTCAGCCTCTGCATTTACAGGAAAGCTAGGATACACATTTCTAATAAAAATGGCCCTGTGGACAAGCTACAAATGAATTTAAAAATTTATTTCAGTGGAGTGAGAAAAATCTTATGACTCTTGCTTTGTGTTACTTTGTATGATTTATTTTAGAAAACACTTTCTTTAAAGAAAAAGATTGAAATTAGCATAAGTAGATATTACTAGAGAAGGAATATGTCCAGAATAAGTTATTTGATTTTTAAATATATTTTGATCATAACCAATTAAGAAAACCCTAATGACATTCTTATCACAATGTAACTGACTGGTTAGTTTTCTTTTTGCTGAAACAAAATACATGACACTGGCAACTTAACAGTAGAGGTTCATTTTGGCTCCTGGTTTCAGAGAGTTCAGTCCATGGTTAGCTGGCCCGAGGCAGGAACAACAGGGCAGAGAGTGTGGTGGAGAAAGCTGCTCAGCTCATGGCATCATGGAAGCAGAGACCAGGGGAGAGTCAGAATGAAGGGGGTCAGAGACCAAGCTTGGTCCCCAAGGTCAAGTCCCCATCACCCCCCTCCTCTAACTTGGCCCCATCCCTTGTTAGTCCATAAGGCTATGCACTCACCAGGAGGTTAACTCACTAATGAGCTTAGTCCCTCACATCCAATTACCTATCCAAGAGACTTAATCCAGTCAAGCTGACAAGCAAGATTAACTTGCACAGTAATACTTTATTTTAAGAATATAAATAATGACTATGATATATTTATTTGTTCCAAGGTTGATAGCTCATTCAGGGCACGAATGTCTTATTACCAAATTTGGTCCCTTGGCTCCTACTTTAGGAAACAGAATGCAGCAAACCCTTGTTAAATTAGTTCCTATAAATAAACTTCACTTTATAAGTAAATTCTAGTTAGATTAGCCATAACAACATCAGCTGTGCCAATACCTTCGAACATCCCTCCACCCAACCTGATAATTCGATATGACAATGTATACACTGGTGCTAGCCTTCTTCTGTGAAGGAAATTTGCTATTCATTTAACAAGTGTCCTCGCAGATCATGGTGAGCAGGCCTCAGGAATTCATTCATCCACTTTAAAAATATAATTGGTAATTGGGTTCTCAACTATCAACCTTAGAATATTCAAGCGTAAACTCTGGAGGAACAAAATTATTATTTCCAGGGTACAAAAGACCCCTTGAAAGAGAGTCCTTCTAATCATTAAAAAAGCATAAATACAGTTACAGACATTCTTCTTGAAATTAATTCAACTGGTCTTTAAGAACTTTTGTTGCAAATTGTAAGTTTGTGAAAGAGATACACTTTTTTTAAAGCAATGTAGTCGTCAATTTATTCAGAAGAATTTATTTAGGGCTTAATTGTATCCTGTCACTGTTCCAGAAATTTGTGACACAGAGATAAATACAATATAGCAGCACTTGCCCTCTCGAGGCTTGTTATCTAGAGAGGGATACTGTAAGCATAATTACAACAAAAATGGCACGTGCTTTAGGAGTCGTATGAAGTGTGCCATGGGAGCACAGAAGAGGGAATGGCAGTCTCCGCAAATAATTCTTCTTATCTATGTTCTCCATTAACTTTTATTTTATGTTTAATTAAATTTACCTGGGTGCTGCTGTTTGGAACAGACCTTGAGCACACTCTGTGAATGCCAACAACAGTAACAAAATCAAAATACATTTTGAGTTTATTCCTTAATTTATTTGCTGTGCTCTTTACATAAATATTCATCCTAGTTTATTTTTTGTAGTAACTATTTTAGAATTAATTTCTTTGCTGCTTGTGTTAAATATATTGGGACAATATATTTTGTAAATCCCTATATATTAACATGGGATAGTGGAAAGGGGCTGGGTTGATCGCAGAAAGCTCCACTTCCTGTAATGGTTCCACAGCTAACCATTAATTCAAGATCTTTCTGGGTCTAAATTTTCCTATTCTTAAAATAAAAAGGTTAAATTTCAATAATATTCCCAAGATTCAGTTCAATGATCATACAGAGTTTTAACTGAGTTCATCTGATACAATTTTAGCCAATTTTATTACAAAATTGATAGAATTGTAAAGACAATTTTGTACTTCATACAAATATTTGGTCTGGAACCAAGAGTTGGTTATGTTATGCATTTTGATCTATAGTATTACACAGACTTCAAATACTCATAGATTCAATTGGAACACTAATCCAACCTTTGAATATTTTCTACTTTCACCTTTAATTTTTTTATATCATTTATCCTATTTTCTTTTTGCCTTTCTTTCCAACATATTTAGTATCTGAAAAAAAATGTAGATAAGAAAACAACTACAGTGACATTTTCAACTAACATATTTGCATAATTTTGTTTAATAAAGCTATACAATATCCTCAAAAATATAAAATAGAGCAAGGAGAGCATCAATTATATTTTGGTTCTGCTCAGTTACATTTAGAATATTAGTAAAATGATTATTTTTCTCTAATTTACACAAATAGCATTAAATCAGAATAAATTAGGTGTTGAGAATTTAAATGACCACTTTCAAATTTCATAAATACTTCAATAAATATTCTTTGATATCATTCTCTAAAATACAGAGTTAAAGAAGTCTAACAATTTTAAACTTAACTTGAATACAGACATACTTAGGAAATTTGACAAATTTATCTTTTAATTACATACGTACATACATAAACATATTTAACAATCAAAAGGCTGTCTTGGCGAAAATATACCATAAAATCTATAATTGTAATAGTAGTTAAATACTTGAAATCAATTCTCATATTTCCTTGAGACATAGTTTATAAGGTTGCTATCATTATTTAAACATGTTGAACATATGAATATTTTAAGCAATTATCAAATTCTGATGAAAATAACCAACTAACCAAGGAATAATAGATAAATGTACTCATGACAATAAATCCAATGGAATTTATTAAACATATGTTTGTCTATGAGTAAAATACATTTTCAAGTAATGTGTATATTTACGAAGGCAAGTTAACACTCTACTCTGAAAATTAGGGTAAATAGTTTAAACTGGAATGTAGTAGAAAAGAGTGTATGGGCATATGCCTATAATTTCAACAACCATAAAACATTTCACAGATGTTTCAAGTGCCTAGAACAGTGCCTGATACACGTTAGAAGATGAACTATTTGTCTGAGAAGAAATGAAGGAAGGCAGGTCACTGGAATGGTGGATTCGGGATAATTTGCTATAAGGATAATTAACTACTTGGACCAGCTTGCTAGTATTAGTATACAGCTGACATGTATATCTTGATTTTTAGCTAAATTATAATACAGGTCATTTTGTGCATGCAACTTCTTTTTCAGCAAGGCTGGAGGCAAGGTTGGACATGTTGTACTTTGACAATGCTTCCTAAAATCGGCACTGGAAAGAGGCGGGGTACAACATGCTTTCTGGACGTGGAATAGGTGTCAGTTATTGTCTTGCCAAATTGCTGAGATTTAATATAAGCAAGGCGATGATACAAAGGCATCACCTAGACAACCTTGCCCTCTGCCCATGCCTAGACTTGGGCCTGGCTTCTGTTTTCTGACTGGTTCCAAACTCAGAAGATTAGGTAATTATCACCATATAAATCTGAGCATGAAGGAAAATAATTTCGTGAAGTAAAAATTTGAAAAAGGACAGATTTTCAATTTAAAAAATTTATGATTGTGACTGTTAAGCTTGATTATGTCAACTTGGTTGTTTTGAGGACCACCTAGCAGGTTGGCAGACCACACTCTGCGTGTATCTGGGTGGGCCACAGAGGTGTGACCTTGGATGCTATACCTGGTCGCTCACTCCTTCTGTTCTGGTTGCTGCCCTGCTGTGCTTTCCTGCCACCATGAGCTAAGCAAATTTGTTCCACCAGGGCCTTCCACCATGACATTCCTGCCTTGGAGCCAGCTGACTATCTACCGAATCTCTTGAAACCATGAGCCAAATTAAGACTTTTCTCCTTTAAGCTCTGGATATTAAGTATCAGCAATGGGAAAAGTGACTTATATAATGATTATGTAACATAATAGTTGTTCTTTATGTATTATACCAGCTTACACAGATATTCATCTACATGTAGCTTATTTGAATCTTGGAAAAATTAATTCATATTATGCAGATAAAAAAACACATTGGTTATTTTAGAATTATGTAAACAGATATTCCTATGGCATAACAAGGAAACTAGTTCATAAATAAATACTTTCCAGGGGATCGTATGTAATGTGCTTTTAGCAGACAATGTATGAAGACAGCAAACTCTTCAAAATGGAATATAAGAAATCTGTTTTTAATTCTGGATTTACATTTTATACTACAAGGCATAAGTAATATCTTCAACTCTAAAATAGGAATAAATAATATCCACCTCATAAGGTCTGGATTATGATTAAATGATATAAGATATGAAAAATATGTAACACTTAATAGGCACTCCGTAAATAGTAGGAAAAGCAAAACCAGAGTGGTTCAAGTAAGATAAATCTTGCAAAAAACTAAAAAATATTTCTCTATGATATCAAAAATTCCTAAGTGAAATATATTTTTGTATATAAGGGTATCTGCTTTTTTTCATCAACATGCTGATTATGTTGTAAAAATGCAAAAAAATGCTGAAAAATTTTAAATCTAATGTACGTGTCTAAACACTTTAATTATCCAAATTAAATTATGCTTAAAGGAGATTAATTCTTTCTGATCCATTTCTTTGCATAGCACTAACCTTTACCCAACCCTTCAATATGCATAAGTGCATTCTAAGGTCTCTTTGGTATATCTCCTTGAAGCAAGAATCTAACATAGGGAATCAAAATTTCATCGATTTGTATATTTTCTCATTTTTAAGTTTTTATATATTTTGGGAGAGGGAATAAAATTTTGTATATAAAAAAGCATCTTCCATAGTTTCAGTGATTAAAGATGTATTTCATTTTTGTGTTTCTGTTTGGAAATAATAGAAGTACAGTATTTTTTATGTTAAATCAATGAATTTGAGGATTTCTCTGAACCCAAAAATGTATATGTACGATTTTCTTGATAGAGTTACATATTTATGGAATAGACCTTTTACTTCTTTTATATAGCACTAATATGAACCTGACTTTATGCCTCTTTCAGAAAAACAGTACAGAGAGTGCATGAAATTACTTTAAATGCTCATTTTTGTATGCCTCAGTGTCAAGTAATTTAAGATGACCTCAACTGTTCGACATTTTTATGAGAAGAAATATTTCATTGGGTGAAACAAAAGGTTACTTCTCACTATGAGTATTACTTCCCTATTTATCTTTTTCAGCCCAACAAAATGTAGATAAAGCACAATAGAATTTTTAATAAAGTTATACTACTATATGGAAATTAGGAACCGAGCATGATAATCCTAGAATACAACCTTGTTTATGTCACTTACTAGTTCTTTGATTTTTACAAAGTGTTTTGATATTTCCAGTGAATAGTTCCTTCAGC
The DNA here is from genome assembly GCA_004026905.1 of Hystrix cristata. NCBI lineage: Eukaryota > Metazoa > Chordata > Mammalia > Rodentia > Hystricidae > Hystrix > Hystrix cristata. Next base: position 12,397 of record PVJO010003984.1, read on the forward strand.
TTTTTTTGTATTGGAGTTATCACGGTACTTCAAAATTGGGATTGAAAGAGGACATTCATGTAATGCTGTGTACCTAATTAATGACTCAAGCATAGAAAAGAATCATATTCATATATATATATATATATATATATATATATATATATATTTGGAATTCAAATTGATACAATCTTGGAGTATTACAATTACTAGAAATGTCAAATTTAAGATATCTTGTAACCTGGACTCTTGGGATAGTCTAAAAGTGGGGCTATAACATGTTACGATTCTGTTTAACATTTGTTAAACATTCTGTTTAACGTTTGACATTCTGCCATACATTCTGACCAGTTCTACATGATTCCTTTAATCTGTCCAGCACACGCCTACACTATGTAGCTGACGAATCTAAAAATGGACCTCTGACATTTTCCATGCGCTTACTCATAAAAATACTTCCTTAACTTCTTTCATACAGTTCATTCTGAATTGTTCTCATATTTAGAGCTCTGTCTGCTTGATTTTTATGCGTGTCTATGTGTGTCAGTTTTTCCAACACTAGAGATCTGACATTTATGTTTACTTTACTAGCTATGAAGCTTTGACTTAAGTTCCTCATGGTCTACAATTTAGAATTTTCATTCAGCTCCTTGGATTTCAGCTACCCTGGGGATAATTCCCCTCGTCTTTGTGACCATGAGATGTTCTACCACAATTTACCTAGTGATGGTTAATACTACTGAGCTTACCTTAGAATTATGAAAGGAATTTAGATATATTTATATTATTGAAATGACCTAAAATTACAGCTTGAGTTTTAGGGAGAAATTAGTAAGCCACTACCAACAGCTGATAGACTAGCACATACCCAACTTTCAGTCTGCCTTACTCTAACGGACAGACATTCCTTTTACCCATCCTTATAGTCCTCTTGATACTCTAACCACAGTCCTGGAATCTCTGAGATTATCTAGTAATGACCTGCTTTGAGAGATGTTGACCCAGTTTCAGAAATCCTTGTTATTGTTTCATATGCCCGATATCTGGATCTTTGGGGTGAATTTCTCATTATCGGATCCACTGGTGGTCTCCCCCCCACCCCCGTGGTTTGAATCCATTGCCTCTTGAATGCTGCTGCTTTACCACTGAGCTACATACCCCAGGCTCTTTCTTGCTTGTTTGTTTTGATTCATATTGCTCAGTCTCAATATTTAGATATTCTTTAAAAAGCATATATGTTGATTTATTTAATGTAACTTTTTTATTTCAGTATAGTTATGATCCCGGAGTTACAGAAAGAATACTGGATCCGCAGTCTTCTCTGCCCCTGGGCCTGGGTACAGCATACACTGTAGGTTTGACTGTAGTCTATTCTCTTTTTGCCTCCTTCACTTCCACCTAGTACAATTACATGGAAAGTCACTATCTGTTTTATCTTTCAAACTTCTGCTGTTTTTCCAGATGCACTTGATCTGATGAGTTATAGAGGTTTGTAGAATTCTGCCTAATTGTGCTAACTCCTTGGCTCTGCACGGTCTTCTCATTTGGATTTGTGTCATTTCAGCACATTTTTCACTTAATGAGGTGTATTAAACTATCTCATCAACAATCTATATGTGTGTTTGCTTTGCCAGATTATCAGTGTTGCTTCTTCCAAGTTTACCTGTTCTGGTTATCATTCATTATCATTATCTCTACATGATTTATGCTTTACATAGTTATTTGTATTATATTCAATGAAGTATTCACAGTTAGAATGTAATGTTTTTCCTCTTTTGACCAGCAGCAAGATATATCTACATAAATATATATTCAATTAATGAGGCTTAAGGATATGTTGTGTATCCTGTTCCGTTTTGTTTTGTTTCTTTGGCACTAAGGATAAATAGAATTTTATTTCTTGCTACGTATTTATTGTCAAATAAGCTTTAGAGCTTGAATGATAAAATTGGTGTCATTTTCCCAAACAAGAAGAAAACTATTAAAGGCCTTTTGTACATCCTTTCTTTACCTCCATTAAAAGAAATCTGTATATTCAATTATTAAACATACATTTACAGGAAGCTCAGCACTTTTCAATTCTGTCTAAATTCTTTGAAGGCTTCTTTAAAGCCAGCTGAACGATAGCAGATATATTCCCTACTGACAGTTATTGAGTAACTTTCAAAATGTATTTGTGTGTTTTTTATATTAGTCAAAGTCATTTTCTACTGTAGCCTGTAATCAAATCTCAAAATACTTAGAAAGTTATAACCACACTATTTTTCTTGAAGCAAGCCCGGCTATTGTAAAGAAAAACCTGGCTTGCAGAATTTCTGTGGAGAGACACTGCATTTGAGGGCACACTGTTAAAATACTGAAATCATTCTCTTGCTACAAGTAACTGAAAGAAAAAGAAAAATTGGTAGGTAAATTTTTTGCAGTGTGACAACTTTTAAAAATGATGACTTAGTAATTCAGAAAGCTAAGAGATAAATGATGTAGTTCTTTAGCGTTGGCTGTTACAGCTTCTTATTGCTAAAGATGAAGTGAATGAATGTCAGAATCACGCAAATGCATTTTTCTTGAATTTTAGAAATGATAATATTATTTGATAAGCATGGATCAGAGTAGAATCATTTACAAAAGACAAAGTATTTTTTGAGAAGTATTGTATTCAGTAATTTTATTTTAAAAAATTTATATATTAGTGCATGTTTGCAGTACAAGCAGTTTATAATCATCTTGGAGAGTGGATACACGTACATAACACAATTTGTTTCTTTTTTTATCCCCTCCTCTGCCCTCTTCCTCCTCCTTTAATTTTCCTTTCTTCATTTTTATTCTTGTTGATGTTATTCATCTTAGCTCACATTTATGGTATGTGATGTTTGCATTTGTTCAGGTTACTAAGTTTCTGCACGTGACATATCTTTATTATTTCCCAGTCCCTCTCTCACTTATGCATTGGCCTTGGTCTCTTGGACCCCTTCCTTCCTCTTGTCTCCTTCTACCCATCCTTTATTATTCTCTTTGTTCGTACTTTGCCTTACCAAAATGGAAGCTACCATATGGTATTTAAGCTTGTGTGTCTGATTTATTTCAGTAAACATTATGTTTTCCAGGTACATATATTTTCCTACAAATTTGTCATTCTTTATAGCCAAGTAGTACTCCATTAAGTATAGATACCACGTATTCCTTATCCAATCATCTATTGATAGGTTTACAGGCTGTTTCCAGGATTTAGCTATTATGAATGTTGGGGCTATAAACATTGGTATGCATGTATTGCTGTAGTATGATGTCTTACACTCTTTGATGGAGATAACTAGAAGGGAGATAGCTGGGTCATATGGAATTTCTGATTTTAGTTCTTTGAGAAATCTCCATACTGATTTCCATAATGGATGAACTAGTTTACACTCCTATCAACTATGTAGGAGGGTTACTTTTTCACTACAGTCTCGCCAGCATATTTTATTTTTTATTTCTTGATGATTGCCATTTCTGGTGGATGACTTATTGTGGTCAACGTGAGCCTGAACGTCTAGCTGGACTGAGTTGGTGTGGTTTTGGGCATAGAGGATCCACTTGAAGATTGTTGCCAGCACAACATAAAGGACAATGGAAGCAGAAGATAATGGCCAGCTGTTTCCCTGGAGAAGCTCTGTTGTGGTTGGTTCTCCAGAAGGGAACATGGCTCTTCTCATTGCAGAAGGAACTGGGGGCCTTGCCGTCATTAGGGATGGCTGATGTTCGCTTCCGGGAAGCTCTGTTCTTCATCTGTGCTGCGAGTATTGTATCCCAGTTCCAGTAAAGATTTCTTCAGCCTTTTAGTACAGACATGGATGTATATGGGACAGTGCCTTGGGCTCCCAGCCCTTGATTGGATCTTTCAGGTCACCAGTGCATAGATAGATGCTCTACATTCTTCCTGCATTTGGCTTATGGGTGAATGTTGTAACTTATAAAGTTCCTGTATTAAATTTGCCCTATTGTGAACCATTGACTCTAGAAAGGTAACTAAAACACCATTCTTTCTATTTAACATCAAATCTTAGCATTGTTTTAATTTGCATTTCTCTAATGGCCAGAAATGTTGAACAATTTTTCATATATTTATTGGCCATTTGTAGTTTGTCCTCTGTGAAATATCTTCTCATTTCATGTGCCCATTTCTTGACTGGATATTTTATTTTAGGTGGTCTTTTTTTTTGAGTTCTTTATGTATTCTAGATATTTATTATTCTTCTGCCTGAGGAATATCTGGCAAACATTTCCCTATTTTGTAGATTGTCTGTTCACTCTGCTAATTGATTCTCTTTTAAATTTTTAAATTTTAATATCAGTACCTGTCATAGTACATGCATTTTACAGTCATCTTGGGGAGTTGGTACATGTACATAATACAGCTTGTTTCTTTTATATAATACCCTTCTTTCTCTTCCCCTCCCTCCTTCTTCCTCTAGTTCCTCTTTCCCCCTTTTCATTCGTGATGATATTATTAATCTTAGTTCATGTTTATGGAATATAATGTCCACATTCATCAAGGTACTGGGGCCTCGTACCTGGCATATCCTTGTTCTACCTATTTCTGCATTGCCGTACAGAAGTTTTTAATTTGATGCAATCCCATTTGTTGTTGATTGCCGTTATTTCTTGTGCTATAGTAGTTCTGTTTAGAAAATCATTCCCAATACTTATGACTTCAAATGTCTTTCCTATTTTATCTTCCAGTAGGCTCAGTGTTTCTGTTTTAATGTTTACATCTTCGATCCATTTTAATTTAGTACAGTTAAAGAGATATAGACCCAGTTTCAATCTTCTGCAGTTATCCACTTTTCCCAGCACTACTTGTTCGATAGACTATTGTTCCTCCAATATATCTTTTTGGCCCCTTTGTCAAATATCAAATAGCTGGATGTGTCTGGGAGTGTTTCTGTGTGCTCTGTTTTGTTCCATTGATATGTTCCACTGTCTGCTTTTGTTTCAGCACCGTGGCATTTTTATCACTTTTTCTTTGTCATATAGCTTGAAGTCAGGTATGATGACGTTTCTTGCTTTGTTCTTATCGCCCAAGATTACTTTTGCTATTCTGGGTCTTTTCTGGTTTCATATGCATTGTAGGATTGTTTTCTCCAGATCTGCAAAGTGTGTGGTTGAACTCTATAGTATTTTGATTGGGACTGCTTTGAATCTGTGTAAAAGTTTTGAGAGTTTGGCCATTTTCCCAATACTGGTGCTGCCAATCTGGGAGCAGGGGATATCTTTCCATTTTCTGATGTCCTCTTCCATCTCTTTTCTGAGTACTGTAGTTTTCTTTGTAGAGGTCTTTACTTCCTTGGTTAGGTTAATTCTTAGGTATTTCATTTTTCTTGAAGCTACCATAAATGGTATTGTTTTCATAATTTCCTTCTCATCGAGATCATTATTGGTGTTCATAAATGCTAACGATTTTTGCGTGCTGATTTTATGTCCTGTTACGTTGCTGAAGTTAGTCATTTTAAAACTTCCTAATTATTTAGCATTAGTTTATTTGAAAGAAAATTCAGTCTTTGAATGTATTCATTTACTTATTATTTTTATTCAATATCCATTTCATGCAATTGTTTCATTGATAATAATAATAATAACCCATCAGTACTGTCATATTATTTAGGCTGCAGTTAATGTATGAAAAAGGCAAATTTGTATGTAATGCATTAGAAGTAATTTGGGTGAATTTAATTAAATTTAAATGATATTTCATGCAATTAAACATGTAAGTGTTAAATATATTAATAAAATACAGAACATCTGAAAGATGTTTTAGGACATTGAACAGAGTGGTTTTAAATACAATAGAATTATAGGCACTCAGTTATAACACTACAGTATGGTTAATGCCAAAACTCTTGCACATACAGACATGGGATAAGAACCTGATAGATCAGGAGCATATTCACTAGTTCTTGGATGAACGAAGAGCATCAGCTTGGCCGAGACTGACTAGTGTCTCAGCAGACGGTGGTTGTGTTGAGAAATTCTTGAAGCATTTGGCCCTGTGCTTTGATGTTTTTCGGTGGAAGTTTCCATGTGGGAAACTTGATTGGGTACATATGCTATGTTTTGGATTGGTGGACACCACAAGTTTAGAGTTGTGAAGCAAATATGCATAACTAAATAGCTATTCAGTAAGTAAATACACCTTTGAAGAGAAACGATGGCCTGAGAACCCTAATATGACCAGTCTATTTGAAAAATCTTCACACAGTAAAGTTTTTGATTGATTTCTATCAGTATCTTTTGAAGGAAAACAAAACAAAACAAAACTAAGAGCAAATAGTGAATTGTGTTTAATGTTAGTGGTCTTAGTTCTTAGTCCCCCCTGTCCAGTTATACTGATGCAAGACACTTTATCTTCATAGGCAGTACTTGTGGGTATTATTTAGGTTGAACTGGCAGTTGTATCTTTGTATCAGGAGACTGTTGAACATATAAAAGGTCTGAGATTTTTAGTTATTAGAATGCTAATAAAGAAGTTAGGCTTCTACTGTTTCACAGATAGTGCTAAAAGACATGACGTTCCAGAGGCAGAGAAGTTTATTACCTGAAGAAAATATAGTCGTTATATAAAAATTCCCATGCCTTCCAAGCCCGTGGAGGAGAGGTGGACAGGAACAGACATAGAGAAACCGAGATAGAAGCTTGTGCAATCTGTAAATGGTGATGTATGAGAAGAAAACTGAGCTTGGGAAATGTGACTACTCTTAAAGTAGAAGAAAGCTTGCTCCTTATAATAATCCCATTCTTGCTCAGCCTGACTGCTTTTGTCTAAATTTGAAATTTTCACACGGGTATGGAGCATTTTTGCTCATTCTGATTAATGAATAAAACCTGGAACACATCTATTTGATTTTTTTCATACAATATTTAATTGAAAACAAGAGTAACAGAATTATAAGCCGCATCAGGATATAAACCCACAGGCTTGAGCCCCTGCGTGCCCCAGATTGAGTCACCTGTGAGTAACTTCAGGGGAAGCAGTGGGTGTCATTTTTGAAAGCCAGAATGCAGGCTAAGGTGAGCTGTAGTCCATCACAGCCTCAGTAAGCCATCCCCACTTCAAGAGCCAGAAAATACCATTCCCACTTCTCTGTCAAATACATGTGCAATTTCATGTTTTCACCTCAAATGAATCTCTTACATATATTGCGAGGACTACTACACAGCCAAAAATAGAGAATATATGTTGTAAGGCATTTTAATAATATGTCAGGTTTAGAAATGCCTACATCTGATGCAATTATTTATGTAAAGTTTATGAAAGCATAAAATAATGCTGCGTCTCATAATTTATGATACTAAATAAAAAGCATCTAAATCCATTACTTTTGAAATTAGGACTCTGAAGGAAGACTGTTTTCTTTGATGAACTCGTGTATCTATCTGCGACTCATGTTTGATTTTTATACAAAACTGAATAAGAAAAATGTATAAATATCATAAATAATTCCCATAAGCATCATAACTAAAATGTTATCCATTTATTGACCAAATTTATACAATTATACAGATTTTATTTTTCAGTATGTAGTATGTATTTAAGCAATTAAATTAAAAGATGAACTACTATGGAAATTGATTATTTTGGAGTATTTTGTGATATTGTTGGGTTATATAGATTTACCTGTGCTTTAAGATTATACACATACAATCTGAATGTCAGCAGATACACTTTCTAGTCTGCAATTTTTCCATATGTCTTGAAAAATTCTAGTCCTTAAAATTCCAGGTATGTTTTAAAAATAACCAGTTAACTGATACTGATTTAAGAAGTTTATAAAGCAAGTTTTAAGATTCATTCTCTATACTTTCCTCTAAAACAACAATTTCTAGTGAACAGTGCTTTATTTGAACAGTAGTGGTAGGGAGATTACAAAGAATACCTTCCCACCTACCTCTCTACCGTTCAGCCTGAGATCAGAACTTTCCAACTAGGACATACTATGTTGTGTCAAAGTTCATACTTTCCTCCTAATTGGGTTATGAAATGGAGAAATAAAAGTTCCGGGCTGTGTCATGGAATAGTGAATAATCTTATCATCTAATAAGCCTATTGTATCATTTTATCAACATTATGCACAGTGTTGATTTTTCCATTCAACTCATCTGACAATCAGGAACACTTGAGAAACTCAGATTTACAAGAAAGTGGTTAAATATCATTATGCTACATTGTGTTGGGTGGGAAATCAAGTAAACTGTTGACTTTTGCTCTGAAAATTTCACAAAACAATTTTCTTGTGATAAATTGTAATGCATCACACAAAAATAGCAATGATAAATCCTAAAAGCAGTAGATTGCCCCAAAGCTTTATCAGCTTAACTCTAAATTCTGTTATATAAAGCTATTATTTCCTTTCTTGGTCGGAGCTCATAGACTATATAAAATATTTACCACATAATCATTTTAAGAATGTTGTTAATTGAATATGCTACCAATAGTAATGTATTTTAGAACGTAAATTTCCCAAGTTGTCAGTTTTATACTCATGCTTGTGTTCAGTTTTAAATTACATGTTATACTGTGAATTTCCTCTGAAAAATTTAAAATAATGATCCAAGGATGATTGGATTAATGTCATTTCTGTGTACCCGTGGGTTTTTCTTTATTACAATATCAGCATGTCTTTCTCTTCAGTAGCTAAACTTCCACTCTTTTAAAAATTTTCTCTGAAATTTTATTGCTTGGGAGTTTAACATTTCAATGACAAATGATTGAATCATGAAAAGACATAATCATTTTCCTCAGGAAGAAACATTCTTCTGTAGACTCCTACCATAGATAAAATGAAAATGTGGCAAAAGTTAGTTTTTTAAAGAATTCTAGTACACTAAGAGATAAGGTTATAACTTAGTAGGGAGCTCAAACATGGTAATTATACATTTTGTTTCAAAATAAGATCCCTAACTGTATAGCTAAGTTTTGAGTAAGAAGTCTATATTTTTATGCTTTAAAAAGTACTGAGTATGTTTTCTATAGATCTTTTGTTTTTGCTTTATGTACCATAAAAATTGCTTCCACATCTGACCGACTCCCCTTTTTCTCACATTAAACTATAAAATGTTTAGAATAAGTCAGATATACATTGTCTCTCATATAATAAGGAGCACACTTTAGTAACTGTCAAGGTTCTGTACCAAACTCTCTACTCAGGTGCAGGCCAACATGCCTAGTGCAGAGGGTCACCCAGATGGACTAACTTACATTTTCCAGGAAAGTGTCATTGCCTCTGCTTTATACCTATATCACTCATTATTTCTCCTCAGTATCTTTTTCCAATGAATTTCATTAGACATTTTCCAGCTGATTGATTTAATTCATAATTTTTTTTTGCCTCAAGATTTTACAATTCGTTCTTTTATTTACCCTGTGTTCTCTAAATGGAATCTCTTCTTCATTTACTTTGTCACTAGTCTGTCTAGCAGTCATTCACTTATTATTGTTTTATGAATGATTGGTACACTGTGACATCAAGTGGTAATAGGAATGAACAGATAAAAAAAGGAATCCGAAAGTATATGAAATATACCAGAGCAAAAAAAAAAATCAGTGATAAAATGTAATTTCTAGCTTTTAATTAGTTTTATTTTTTGTTAATAATCTGAGAAGAAACAGAAAAGTATAGTGTTATGTGTGAATTTCAGAGAGTTGAGAAGGTGAGAAAAAGAATTAATCTGATTTTAGAAAACATAAATGAGTGAATAATTATGTAGAATTTATTCAAAACATAATAAAGAATATTTCTCAGCATAACTTTATAATTTAAAAACAGTCACCAAGTAGATATCATGGAAAATGGTGAAGGAGAAAGATCAGGAATTATCGCCTTCACTGAAAGGACAAATAAGCTGATGAAACCTCATAGATCTCACTATTTCAGAACTCTGCGGTCAGGTCTGACACTGTCAGTGTCCAGGAAAGTGATTAATAAGAACAAAAAAATAGGCAGGTAAATTAGGGCAGTAGTGAATTTTGTTATTTCACTCGACGTGTACAGTAGTCCAGCCTGCCCCTTTCATTGTAAACTGTGGGGATGAGTGTTCCCATTTCTGGTGCAGCTGGCTGGTGCTGGGGCTGGAAGGAAGATTAGGGTCCTTCGAAAGTGGGGTGATTGCTTTGATCTGATTGGCAGTTCACTGAATGCTCAGTAGAGAGTCTAGCTACTGATTTGACTCCGCCAGCATCTGTTGGAAGAATGTTTGAGATAGTCCTTTTCTTTTTGGATAAAGACACTCAAAAACTTCGTCAGGTTACTGGGAAAATACATAGATAGTGGAACATATGAAAAGAAATATAATCCTTGCAAAAATATTTTGGAAAAGTTACCAAACAACTATATGACTGCATCCTTGAGAAGTAACAACAGTGATCCCTGAGAGGAAGCAGGATCTAATTTTGACATTTACCATATTACAATTTTTAAAATGTATAGTTATCAGCACATATTGAAAACCATGTAGAGAAACAGGAAATTATGTCCTACTCACAAGAAAAAAGAAATAAAAAATATTTCTGAGGAAGTGCAAATATTGGTCTTACTAGAAAAGATTTTAAATTAACTGCCTAAATGTGCTCAAAGAACTAAATATAATCAGGGATATGATATGGAACATGCAGAGAATGTCAATAAAGGAATTAAAATTATAAGAAAAGAAACAAACAGAAATTTTCATAATGCAAAGTCTAGTAACTAAAATGAAAACCTCGCTAGAGACTACAGTATATTTGAGTGGGCAAAATAAATAATTAAGGTAGCTGAAGATAAGACAAAGTTAATCATTTGAAGGATAAAAAAATGAATGATCAGATATGAAGGGACCTATGGGACACTGTCAAATGTAGTAACACCCCCCCTTATGGGACCCCTAAAAGAAGAAAAGAGAGAAAATTTTTTTTTTTTAAGAAATGACTTAAATGCCTCGGACTGAATAAAGGCAGCTAAATATCCAAGAATTTCTACAGCATTGAAAACAGGACAAAGTCTGAGACTTACACCAAGAACCGGAATAAACAATTGGTTTGAAGCAAAAGGCAAAAGGAGAATCTTAAAAGATAATAGAGAAGTGTCCCATTGAGAACCAGGAAGCCTCAGAGAGATTGATGGCCACTTATCAGAAGTACCAGAGACCAGAATGCAGCAGAATAATAGATTTGAGGTAAAAAAAACAAAACTCTAAACTTAGCCATGAGTTCTCAATCCAACAAAACTACCATTCAAAAATGAAAGATAAATTAAGACATCATAGATAAACTAAGGCTAATGAAATATCTGTCCGTTACATCTGTCCTACAAGAAAGACTAAACAGATTCTTTAAACTGAAATCAACAGGGCTCTAGGCAGCAATGCAAATCTATGCAAATCAGTGAAGATGTCTGATAAGCATAACTACATAAATATAAGCGTTACTATGAATGCTATTTGGGTTGGTAACTCCTCTTTTTGTTTGATGTATGTATTTAAAATATTGTGTTATAAAATCATAGTCATAAGTCAAAATTAATTGGCTATTAATAAAGGTATAGATTTTGAAAATAAAACCATCAAGTGGGTGTGGGTTGCATAAGAGCAGATTTACTGGGTTCTATTGAACTCATATTATTTTCAGATCAAACTAAATGGGTGTAAGTTCAGGATTTTAAATTTAAATCATAAGATAATCACTAAGAAGATAGAAACATACAGAAAAATAAATGACAAAAGAATTATATAATCATTAGAAAAATATCAACTGGGCACAAAAGAAGGCAATCATGGAAAAATTGCAGGACAAAAATGAAAAATATGTAAAAATGACAGAAGGACCGCATTTTTGGCAATCATTTTAAATGTAAAAAGTATAATCATCCAAATGGAATTTTAAGAACCATGATATAATTTGTATATAAGAGATTCATTTTAGACACATGGATATGAATACAGTGGGTTTAGTGAAAGGACAGAAAAACATATTCTATGCAAATAGTAACCAAAAGAGAGGTGATGCAACTATACTAATATCAAAAAATAGATTTTAAGTGAAAAAAAATCATTACAAGAGATAAAGATTTTATGTATTGTTAGTCAAGTAATCAAGAAGCTATAATAATTGTAAACATATACATATTGTGTTATAATGATTAATATTTAAATAGTCACCAACTTTACATTACAGGATTAAAAACACTTGGTCTAGATGTGTCATTTACTATGTTTATTACTAGAAATTTTATTTGACTAAAATTTTGGAGTTTATGCCATGAATGAATTCCTTTCTACTTTTATATTTTTACGATCTTTCATTTTGATAAAATTCATTTAATGATAGTCTCTCATCTTCATTAACCTGGAAGAATATTATATAATTTCAATTATTTTCCTTAACTATTTCATGTAATTCATTCAGAAAGACATCTTTGCATACAGTGTTCTTGTGGAAGTGATTTTTATACAGATTAATTTTTAAAGTAAATATAGAGCTACTCGGGTGATACATTACTGCAGCATGGGGGAGTAAATGCTAAGCAGATGCTCCAGCACTGACTTACATTCTCAGCTGATTTTGGGGGTCGGGCTTAATTTCCCTGACTGGCCAGAATCTGCCACCTGGATAGCTGGGCTCACAGGTGTGCATTGCCATATACTCATTTCAGCTCATTTCTGCTCAGTTCTCCAATGGATTGACATTTTAAACCCAGAAAGGTCTGAAATTTGTGCCTTCTGTCTTTTTGACCTTGAAGAAGTAGTCAAAGATAAATAATTATATTGATTTTTATAAAGTCATGAATAACTTTTTTTTCTGTCATTTTTTATTTCCAATTTCCTTGACTTCTGATTTTAATAGTTAATATTTTCTTCTTCTTACATGAGTTGAATTTATTCCTCATAATGTGGAAACGTTGATCACTGGGAAATTTTCTTCTCTTTAAATTTTGAATTCCACTTTATGTTGTTATTTTATTAGTACATATTTGCAGTGTATGAAGTTTACACTCATCTTGGGGAGTGGGTACTTGTGTATAATACAGCTTGTTTGTTTTAAATCCCCTTCCACTTCCCACCCACCTCCCTCCTTCAGTCTCTAAATCTCCTTTCCCCATTTTCATTCTTGTTGTTATTATTATTTTTAGCTCATGTTTATGACATATAATGTTTACATTCATTATCCCTACTTGGTACCTATAAATGATGTATCTCTATTTCCCCTGAGCACTGTTTAATGATATTACACATTTTTAACTAGGGTATTTTAATTTGCTTTACATTTTTTAAAGTTTCTAAATTCTCTTATCATTTGTATTTTATTCTTTTTATGTTTTGCTTAATTTGCAAATATTTGGTAATTATTCTACTACCTTAGTGTTGATTTCTAGTTTAATTTTTCTAGTCCCTGAATGTACTTTGTACGTTTTGATTATCTATTCAAATAATACATGACTGACTAATTTTAAGTATTTAAATTTGTTTTATTTGGTTTGGTTTTAGTCTGAAGATTATCTTTCTCCCAAAGCTTAAACTTGTAACTATAAATAGGTATAATTTTAAAGATTAAAGGCATGCTATATATCTAAATACGGTGATTTTCCTTCTGCCTAGAGATATTGTTTTTAAAACTAACACAAATAATAGTTTTCCAATGTAGAATATAATTCCCTGTCTCTTCCCTGCTTTGTTTCTATAGGTCCCCTTTCAGTTTATAGATATTCTGTAATGTTATATTTTAGTACTAATAATAGTTACACACAGGGAGCTTCCTCCTAGAAGATACTAAATATTGAGATTTTTGAAGCCATGCCCTTCTTTTTGGGAAAAGTATATGATTAACTTGTGTATACTAGGTGAATAATTATTAATAAGTTATCTGTTTTGAGATTTTATAGTTGGCTATAACAAAAAATGACATAAGAAGCTTACAGTTACTCAAGAAAGTGTCCTTTCATTCACACATATTTGAAGATCAAAATCCCAAAGTAATAAACATAATATAAGCCAGGGAATTTTCCTATGTATCTGTTCACATACTTTAAAACCATTAGCCTCCCTAACAAATGGTCAACAAAAGTCATACTGCAATGGGACGCACTATGAGTCTGTATTTCTTTTAAAGACTAAAAAAAGAATGTTCTTTTTAGAAAGAGGATATTTGAATTACTTCTTTATAGTAAGATATAAAATTGGAAATATAGTAATGTCAGCTAAATATTTTATAATAAAAAAGAACATAATGGAACATGAAATCCATGGTCTTTATACTAAAAATATTTTATGCTTACCCACAAAGGGAACTGTGGAAAATATACAAATAATCATTTTTAAATGGGAATGGTATTGCAATTTAAGTTCTGTGTAGATATTCTTCAGGGAAAATGTCATAGTCAGGAGAGAGTAAAATATTTTAAAACAAAGAGTAATGTGGTTAGATTTCTACTGTGAGATGTAATAGCTACCAGAGCCACTTTATTCTGTTAGCAGTGGGTGACAGACTAAGGATGAACACAATATTATGGAGAAACTACTAGGTAAGTGAATTAAAAAGATATGGAGAAATTTAAGCAAAGCAGAAGTTGAAGAAATAAAAAAGGGGGAATGAATTTCAAGAATACGCAGGCTGCATAAAGGGAATCTTATCAAATAAATTAAAATGTTGAAGCTTGAGGACATTAAACTAAGTGAAATAAACCAGGCATCAAAAGACAAACAATATATGAATCCACTTTTTGGGGATTCATAGAGTCAAATTCAAAGAGACAGAAAGTAGAATGGTGGTCATCAGGGATTGGGGGGAGCAATTAGTGTTCAATGTGCACAGTTTCCCTTTTGTGAGATGAGAAGTCTTCCAGAGGTGGATGGTAGTGGGGGTTGCACAATAAGTCTAAATATACTTATATTACTGAGCTGTGTACTGAAAAATTGTAAAGATGGCGTTATTGTTTAAATCTAGATGCTCCCCCAGAAACTCATGTGCTCATAGGTGGGACTTTAGGGAGATGATTGGATCATGGGGGTGAGATGCTCATCAATGGATTAGTTTGCTGATGAGTTTAGAGTTTAAATGTTACAGTGGAGGAGGTGGGTCACTGGGTGTGGCTGGGGTGTGGCCTGGAAGGGGCAATCTTCCTCCCTCGATTTTTCCCTTTCTCTCTCTCTATCTCTCTCTCTCTCTCCCTCCTTCTCTCTCTTTTGCTCTTGCTCTCACTCTTGCTGTCTCCCTCAATGCCTCTGCCTTCTTCTCTTCTGCCATGCCATGATGCCCCAAAGCCACCTCACTATGGACTGAAACTGTGAGCCAAAATAAACTTCTCTTCCTTTATTTTGTGGGTAACAGGTACTGTGTCTCAGCAACAAGAAAACTAAAACAGATGCAAATGTTATCTCCTATTTTTACAATAAGAATATTGTATTAAAACAATAAAAGTATAGGATAGAAATATTTCTTCTGAGGTCTTGTGTTTAAAAATTTTAAAAATCAATTTATCTAACCAAAAATATTCATTGAAGAGCAATTGGTTTAACTTTAGAGAACAGAAGTACATTTTTTTAAGGCAATACATACGAATTGTAAGCTATGTACAAATATAAAGAGAGGGACATAGGAAAATTACCTAATAGATAGTAAGATCTCTTTGAAGTACAAGGTGAAATTATTTCTCAAAATGAGAAAAGGACAGACATGGTTTTAGTTAATAAATATTTACACCAACAAGAAAGTAAATCAACTAGAGATGTCTAAAAATTAAATGACTATTACAGTAAGTAGCAGTATCCTTTTTGAATAAAATTATAGATTGAAAAGACTGCAAATGTTAAAGCCAGTGATAAACCAACTGCATTACATCTTTTTTTAGTGAATGTTAATGTCTGAAAGAAAAAAATGTACCTAGAAGGACTCATATGTTTAGAGGCGTGATTTTTGGAGGTGATTAAGTCATGGTGGTGCTAAACTCATTAATGGATTATTCCATTGATGAGTTCATAACCGAATAACCTGTTAGGAGTTGAGGCTTCATTGGAGGTCCTTTTGGGATGACCTGGAAGGTTGTGTTCTTGTTCCTTGCTCCTTTCTCCTTTCTCTGACTCTTCCTTGTTCTTCTTGCTTCCTAGCTGCCATAAGGTGAGCAGATTTTCTCTGCCATGATGTTTCTGTCTTGAGCCAGCTACCCATGGACTGAGCTGCTCAGACTGTGAGCCAAAATAAACCTTTATTCTTTAAAATTATTTTTCTAGGGTAATTTTTTGGTCACAGTGACAAAAACGCACTAACACGGGGAACAAAAACGAGGCAGGGAATACATTTACAGATTCTTGAGCTCTGCCAAGAAAAGAAATATTAGAAATATGGATAAACATATTGATGAGAAAAGTGTTTTGATCCTTTCTATTTGTAGGAAAAAACCACAGAAACTAAAGAATGACAGTTACAAAAAGAGACAGTAAGCAACAGATGAAAAGATTCCAAAAATGTTAGTAGAACACAGGATGAGTTATGGGACTCTCATGCCTTCCAGTAAGAAAGGAGGAACTAGTAGAGGAGGAGCAGGCCTTCTTTCTTCTCGTGCTGTTTGCCAATCACAGAGTAAGAACTAAACCTACACTAGCTATGCAGAGCTTTCCAACAGTCTGCCAATACACTTTTGATATCTGCCAATCAAATAGAAGGAAGGAGAAAAAACAGTGAGCTTGAGGACTTTGATTTTGAAAGGAGTAAAGTGTGATAAAAACAAGTCAGAGGGTAGGTCTTATGGGGAATGTGCTTGTTAATTTTGTATGTCATCATAACTGGGCCATGATAGACAGCCTTTAGTTAAATGCCAGTTTAGACAATAACCTATCTGATTATTTTCTATATTGTTCGTGGGCCTCATCCAATCATTTGAAGGCACTTCCAAGAAGGATTAGGACCCTAAAGAAGGATTCGTCTCATACATGCCCCTCTTGGTAGCCTTTGGAGTGGAGACTGCAACATAAACTTTTTCCTGATCCAACTACTAGTATACCAATTCCTCAAAACCTCTCCCTTCCCCCCTATCTAAATACAAACACTCCTCTCCTTTGTATATTATCTTCCTTTTATGTAATATCTATTACATCTCTTTGTCCTTATTTACAGTTATGGTTTCTCATATCAGAGAAACAATTCGATGTGTACTCATGAGTGTCTGATTTATTTCACTTAATAGTATGTTCTCAAGGAGCATTCATTTACATACAAATGACTCTAGTTTATCCTTTTTCTATGGTGGTGTAGTACTCCATTGTGTAGAAAAGCCACATTTTCTTTAGCCATTCTTTGGTTGTTGGGCATTTAGGCTGCTTCCAAGACTTAGCTATTACAAATTGTGTTGCTATAAACATGGTTGTGCATTATATTCCTGTGGTATGATGATTTTAATTCATTTGTTGTTGGTTGATTTTTTCATAAACGTGGTTCTTTCTGGAGTGAGATGGAATCTTAACGTTGTTTTGATTTACTTCTCTCGAATGACTAGTTGAACACTTTTTCATATATTTATTTGCCATTTTTATTTCTTCATCTGAGAAATGTTTATTCATTTCAGTTGCCCATTTTTGGATTAGGTCTTTAAATTTGGGAGGTTTAATTTTTTTGACTTCTTTATATATTCTAGATGTTAGACATTTGTCTGATGGATAGCTAGCAAAATTTTTTTCCCCCATAACTGTAAATAAGGACAAAGAGGTGTAATAGATATTACATAAAAGGAAGATAATATACAAAGGAGTGAAGTACTAGAAAGAGGGAAGGGGGAAAAGCAAGAAGGGAAAAAACGGAAAGAAAGGGGAAAGGGAAATCATGGAGAAATGTGAATAAACCTGCAGTAAATAGGGATGGAGGGAACAGAGGGGAAGGGTGAGGAAGAGAGGGGAGAACCAAGATGTACCATGTATAGGTACAAAACAAATATGATGAATGTGATCATTATATGTACAATGTATCAATACATGTTCTTGGTTAAAAATTAAATACAAACACATCTGATTGGCTATTTCTCTAGAAAACTAGTGCAGGAATCCAGAAGCAAAATAAACTGTGGTATAAAATTATGAAATTGTGATATAAAATTCTAATTCAAAATAAAGCAGTTAAATTTTATTTGAGTCAATGAGAAGTTTAAACACTAGTTCTAATAATGAAGTATCATTAATTAGGTTACATAGGTAATATTTGCCGGAAATATTTCTATTAGAAATTGCTCAAACAAACATAGGACGGTACTAGACCCTGATGCTTTTTTTCAGACAGTATCAGGGTCTAGTACATTAAAAAATACTGCATCAAACAGGGTTCATGTCAGATTTATAATGCACATTAAATAATGTGTGAGAAATATTTCAGTAAAAATTGTTTGGACCTTAACCTGTGTGGCTTCGCAAGCTGATTTGACTATCAAATCCTTTATAATGTGTGTGTGTGTGTGTCTGTTTAGTAAATGCTGACATAAAGTATTAAAACTGAAGATAAGAGTGTATTAGTCAACTTGAGCTGTCATAACAAAACACTACAGACTGAGGAATTTGGGCTGCAGCATTTTGTTTTCTCAGAGTTATGGAGCCTGGAAGTGGTTGAGTACAGTGCTGACAGAGGCTTCTGCCACAGTGTTCTCTCTGGCTTGTAGTCAACAGCCTTTTCTCTACATACCGTCCCATCCACATCATCTTTTTCTTTGTGCGCATACAGTATCGGTGTCTTTTTCTTTTCTTATGGACACCGGTTCTGCTAGATCAGATTCTCACCTTTATGACACATTTAACCTTATTTTCTTCGAGGTTCTGTTTCCAAGTACATCCACAATGCAGGTTAGGGGTTCACCTGACATGTTTGGGGGATAAACTACAGTGTCCATAACAGACCAATTATTTTTGTCTAGTTTGGCTATTTATATTTATTAAACTGGTCAATTTTGGCTGGCCAGTATATAAACATCAGAAATTATTATCACTTAATTAAACTGACATATTAAAGCATCATGTTAACCCCTGAAAACTATAAAATGACGATTTAACTACCAAAACATTTGTATGTCCCAAGGAAATTAGGTGCTTGTTTATCATAGTGTTATGTCCTAACCAGATCAATAGATAAATTATTAGATTGGGCAGTTTTTGAGTGTCCATTTTTTATTTTCTGTGTTTTAGGAAGTTGGACTTTTTCAAAACTTTTCTTTATTTCAGTGAGGAATGCAACTGCTTCCTTGTCCTTTTTTTTAAGGAAAAACACAGGAGGCCGGCATTTGCAGGGAAGTACAAACATTCCAGGATGACATTGCTTTCTGAAGCATCCAGGAATTTCTCCCTCTGCCCAGGGAACATGTCCAGCTGCAACCTCTTTCAGGCATGACTTGCATTCTTTTGAAAAATTTCTATGAAGTATTCCTGATTCAGATTAATTTTAGACCTATTGCAAGCAAAGGAAACTAAAGGCCCTTGAGTTCACCCTGCCTTCACATTGTTTAGCAGTTTCCCAGAAGCTGAATATAAAGGATCTATGGTAACAATGCACCCTCCCTTGCTCTATAAACCTCAAACAGGCTGATGAGTTATATAACAGATCTAAAGACTTAAGCAGTCAGGCTGGCTCACTGATTCCTGCAGTTATCAGAACCGTGCTGTTACCGTGAGGTTTCAGGATCTGTTCTACCTGCAGCAGCACCTTTTAGACAAGCTGATCTTTGGGAAACTACCAGCACTCCTGAGCCAGGAACTCTGAGTTGGAGCCTAGCAACCTGAGGTTCACTTGAAGTTCTTTTCTATACTGAAAGTGCATTATGAAAAAGAAGTTCTTTCTGTCTTTTTTTTAAGTGGAGCATTTCTCAAAATATGCTGCAGCGATAGTGACAGCAGCCAGTTCTGTGAACACATATTAACAAACATGCATAAATGCCCGGAAATGCTGTTGAGAGGATATGTTTATCTAATCCAGAATTTCTTAAATATATTTGATGTTAGAGCCTTTTATCTGCTACAAGTAACGTCTACTAACTTCTTGAGGGTCAAGTATTTCCTTTGGGAATTTATTTACTTTTACTTGTTTCTTTATGCATAATCCACTTGAGCCAGTTCAGTCAAGAGTGAATGAGTGGACTCATGAGACAATCTAACACGATCACTGTCAACCTGGCAATTTGTATCTTGAGTAAAGTAAGACAAGGACGTAGATCAGATACCCTGGATTTTCTGATTCAGTACAAAATATCTTAAAAATAAAATCTTTTGGCCGACATACCTCTACTTGGCATGCTGAGGTAGTAGGATCACAAGTTCAAGGCCACTCTGAGCAACTAGGTGAGATGGTGTCTCAAAACAAAAATTAGAAAGGGCTAGATACAGCTTAGGGCAGGGCCCTAGGTTCAATCCTTGACACCATAAACAACTACAACAAAAAAACAGAAAAACATTCTCTTTTAAATATTCAAACAATAAAATATTCTATTGAATAAAACATTCTAATTGAGTCTAATTAATAGACTTAAAACATTTTGAGTGTTTACTAAAGTAATATAAATGCCCAGAAACTGTCTCCTACTCTTTCTGAGGTCTGATTATTAAGCTTCTCTTTTGATTTATGAAGAGCACAATAATCTTTCATGTGATTTCTTTAAAAAGCTCTGGTTAACCATAATTTCCCTTAGTTTTTTGTACTCAAAGAATATTAATAAATAAAAAAGTACAACATACTACATTTTGGACACATGCCTTCAGAAAACCATAGTACCCTCAGCAAGTGGTAGAGAATTGTTAATTTTCCTAAGATACAGCCAAAGTTGAGGAACTCTATTTTTATTTGTTTTTCTGTGATGAAACATTGTGAATGCAAGATTATAGAATCAAGCCATCTGGTTAAATTTTGTCTATGATCTCCTGAAAACATGTGATGATGGTGGAGAATAGGACGGTAGTATGGCTACTGATTCCCCAAAATCAAAGTCCATATTTACCCTTATTTAGATGGGCAGTATGGGTTATCAAACCAGGGCCTTCTGCATACCAAGCCATACTCTGCCACTGAGTTACATCCCCCAGCCCAATGTTTACTTCTTAAGAGGACAAAAGAAAATTTATAATTTCTGAATCTTTGCATAATGTCACCAATGAAATTTAAGGTATTTTAAATCATGCTTCAAATACCTCTCACTATTAACCTTTCTATATGATCAGGGACTTTTATGGTTTAGATCTAAAATCTAAACCAGAAGTCTCATGTGGTCATTTTGGAAGGTGGTTTGGTTATGGGGCTGTATGGCTGTCTTGCTATTAGGAGGTGAGTTCTGGTCAGAAGAGACAGGTCACTGGGGTGTATTCTAGAAGGGTTTACCTCTCCCCAGCTCCTCCCTTAATGTTCGCAGGTATAAACTGCTCCTCCTTTAAGTTTCCAATGTTTGGAAATTGTGTCTCAGTGGTAAGACAAGTGATTAAGACAAGGGTTAATACTCAAAATATATAAGGAAGTCCTACAATTCAATAGCATAAAAACAAATAACTTGATTAAAAATGGGCAAACAATTGGAGTATGCATTTCTCCAAAGAAGAGATATATATTTTTCAGCTTTCTTATTACTTAGACAAAGTACCTGATATCTGTTATTTAAGTGATCAGGAGGTTTGATTTCACTCACAGTTTTCATACTAGTTTGCCTGTCTCCAAGGCAAACACATCATGGCAGAAGAGTATGACAGAGCAAAGCTGAAGTGAAAAATTCAATGCAGCACAACATTCAGGCTGTGTCATGGGTACTGCTGACTGCTTTTAGCCAGATTTGTAGTGAAAATTGAGAGGAAAAAATTAGAGCAAGAATATTTGAAAATCTTAAATTTCGACCTGAAAAGAAGCATGTGTAAAGTTGGGACTGTATCATATGTGTTTGCTGAAGAGATTAGCATCATTAAATAGAAATCAAATACTTCAGACAAGACCAAGAAAAACAAAATATATTGAGGGCATTTCAGCATCAGCTAGACTTCATGCACTGCAGCACCAAGGGTGAAAACTGGTAAAACTTTCATTTGAGAAAAGAGCTGCTAGACTCTGGCCTGAAAAGAGACACTTAGGGAATTGTTCCACAAGATCCCTTTCATCATGCTTGTCTACGCAGTACTCAGAGGCCACTGCAGCTGTGGTCTAAGGGGACCTGACTACTGCTCCTTCTGGTCTTGGTGTTATTGTGATGCTGGTTATTCAGGCATACACTATCTAAGAGTTATGGGTATGGAGGCTTTCACTCACTTTTCAAAGGAAAACCTGGGAGGACAGGCTAATAGTATAACAGGATCAGCATCCCTGACAGGAACCCCTGACTAGGCAGTGCATGAAGCTGGAGAAGTGAGGTCAATGCTTCAGTGACGATCCCAGGAAATTGAAGATACCAGTACTGTGGAAACCCTGCCAAGGAAAACTGTAGCTTGCAGATAGAGACAGCCTACCTGAGATGACATATGTGCTGCAATCAACAAGACCATGGGGTGGATCTGTCCAAGCCCTCTGGAAATTGCATCATGCTATAATGTGTCTCAGATGCCTGACATGGAGTTCTGCTACTTAATGTTTGCTCTACTGGATTTTGGACTGATTCTTTTCTGTCTTTTGTGTTGGGAATGTGATCCTGTGCCATTCTCAGGAGTATGTGACTTGCTGCTGAATTTTCAGGGTTTACAGATCAAAGTTTGCCCTATCATACTCTGCTTGTAGCATACTCTGGCTCCTCTAGCCCACATCTCCAAATCTTTTCAAAGTCCTCCCACAAACCAGTTCCCAGTGCTTCTAAACCGTCTTGTTAGAAATAGTCACAGCAAAGGACCCACTCCTGGTTCTGATTTTCTGTATTAGTCAACTTTTCTCTTATTGGGAAAAAGTACTTGACACTTGCAATTTAAAAGACGAGAGGTTTAATTTGGTTTATGGTTTCTGAGGTTTTAGTACATGGTCAGCTGGGTCCAAGGCAGAAACATCATGGCACAAGGGCATGGTGGACCAAATTTGCTCACTCCATAGAAGGTAGAAAGCAGATAACAGGGAAAGAGCACCAGAGAGGAAGGGTACCAGGGTCCTGATATAACCTCTAATTTCGCATCCTATGAACCACTCAGATACACCCAGATTCATATTTTACTAATCACTCAAGTCACAGAATTTGACAATCAACAGTAAGCATCATAACAGAAGCATGGCTAAGAAGTATAAAAACAAATTCTCAGCATCATCAGGGAAATGTGAGTCAAAACTACAGTGAAGTATCATCTCACATCTGTCAGGGTGGTAGGATAAACCACAATAACAAGTAAACAAAATTAAGGAAAACAGAAGACCAATGATCAGTATTTCACTTATTGAAGTACCTAACATCATCAATATAATAGAAAGATAAAGCATGATAATTTCTAGCAACTAGGACATGTATAATGTGAAGTGGTGTTCAATAGATATAGTTTTAATTATGCAAGATGAAAAAGCTCTATAGTTTTGTCATAAAAATTTATGTGTACAGTAAATACTGTACTTATTGTATAGTTAAATATTTGATAAGAGAGTTGATCTCATGCCATATGCTGTTTAGATTTGTTATGCATTTAATATTATTTTATTTAAGAAATATTACTACAAAAAAATAAAAAAACATGCTGGTAGATACTCTTTGTTCTAGCTATTTGGGAGGTTGAGGAAGGAGGACTACTGAAATCAATAGTTCAACACCATACTGGGCAACATAGTGAGACCCTGTTTCAAAAACAGAAAAATAATTAACTTTGTTTTTCTCCTTTGTGCTGAAAAAATTGTCATTAACACACGTGCCTGAGCTACAAATGTGAAATGACTTTCTTCAGTAAGAAGGAAAATGATGACATATGAAGAAGTGGATGAACCCAAAGAAATCTAAAAAAAAAAAAAATCACATTTTCTGTTAAAGATGTGAAACAATTTTAAAAAACATTATTAATACATTAAAAATATCAATACCAATAACATTGATAAGAGTAAAATTTATTTTATTCTTGCCCACTGTACAAGTGTCCAAATTATCTCTGTACAAATTCACTTGTAATTGTTTCTTCAAAAGCCTTCATTCTATTGGGGAGTGAACTATTTAGGGGAAAGAAGTATGGTTTTCTTTTTAATGTTTTCATTTTTAATTCACTTAATGGATAAATAAAATTGTAAGTATCACAAAGAAAGTGATTGTGCAAAGTAGATATACATTGTAGAATGGCTAAATCTAGGTAATTACCAGATGGAGGGCCGCTGATAGTTGTCACCTTTGTGGGGAGAATATTACAAACATTCACTTATTTAACATTTTTCTAGAATACAATAAATTTGTACACTCATTTAGCATTGTTCAAGTCCACAAAAATTTTTTCCATACTATATTCACAATAATGTATGGAAGATCTCTTGAACTTATTTACCCTAACTGAAATTTTATATCTTTTGATTGATATAGCCTGACCTCTCCACACTGCCATACCAGAGCCTGATAACCACTATTCCACTTTCCACTTCTGTGAGATCAGCATTTTTAGATTCCACATAAGTGAGATCAGTTAAAGATTTTGAATATTTGTTAAATGAAGAATTGTAATGATAAGATTGATCTCATGTTACATGCTTTTGTTTACCACCACTGCTACCATGACAACAAAGTATTTTACTGTGCAAAGTTAAAATGATTAGATTGATTATGTACTTAATATTATTTAAGAAATATTATCACCAAAGCCAAACTATACATATCTGTCACTCCGGCTAGTTAGGGTTTTGAGGAAGAAGAATTACCTGTGATCAAATGTATAATTTTAAAAAAAATTATTCTTATATCAAAATTATTTTCAAAAGTACCACTCTGTACTATAGTAGGGAAGCTGAAATATAAGTTTGTTAAAGGTCATAAGTTGAGCAATGTAGAATAGAAGTTATAAATTTAAGAATTAAATTTTGGAAAGTAAAAATTCTTTCTTAAGTATATTTTATTGCTTTTCATGTAATTGAAATAGACTGTTCAACTAATATATTTTCATTTATATGATATCAAATCTTAAGAATGTATTTAGCATGAATATTTTCTATATTCTTAAATTACCTTTTGATTTTACTTTTCTCTGTTTTCTTGCAAAAACAATGTTTAATATAGCCATACTTTTTTTTAACACATAAAACATGTATGAAAAGAAGAAGTACACAGTGTGTAATAAGTATGTTTTCCCCAAGGGTATAAAACTTTTAAACATGCTGTCTTGAAACTAAGTAACTAATTTAATTTTAATTCATTATTTTAAAAAATAAAGATAATATTTTTGATATTGCTCATTTGTTTATAATTGATTAAGTAAAATTACCTACAAAAGGTTGAGGACATTTAATACTGTAAAGAATAATCTTTCAAACGTTAGCGAGAAGGTGGGGATTCATTCAACACCTTGAAGTCAGGCAATACAGTGCCTGTGTTCACAAATAAATTGAAATACTGTTAGCGTAATTTAATTTCCTTTTGTGCATCATTTTTGAGATTCTGGTAAAAATACATCTGAAGTCTGTAAGTTGGAGGTATCCTAGGAAAGTGTTGTTACAATTAAATTTATTTTTGATTGCCATGCAAAATCCTTTAGGAATTTGAAATTTCTAATTAGAGATTTGCTTAACTATTAGGGATTCTGGAAGAGTCACCCCACCGCCCCCCACCAGGTTTTACTAGCTGAAGTGCACCCAGGCCACTTAAGCAATTTGTAGTTCTTTTTACTAAAAAAATGGCTCTCTGTGTAGTAATTAAGATGATTATGGCATCTGCCATAGCAAATCTATGTCCGGCTATCAGCAGTTATATTTTAATCACTTCTTGTTGTGCTTATTTTTTCTAGCTCGTGTAATAAGTTTTGTAAAAAATGGGCCCAAAGCACTCGCACATTAAAGAGGTAGTTGATTGACTTATAGTACAAGGACAGCGCTTTAAAACTGTAAGTTCATTAAAGTGCTATTTGAGCAAAACATGATTATCATATACGTCTTTGTCAAATTTTATTTTCCCAGCCAGCGTACATTCCCAGAACACATTACTCTGGACTGGGGGTATATCTCAGTGGAAAAGCATTTGCTCTGCATGTGTGATACCCTCAATTCAATCCCCAGCACCACAAATGCATAAGACTAAGACTCTTTTCCAGCTTTGAGTTTTCAGACCATCTAGTTGCTAAGATGTGCATTTTAATAGTAACTAGAGTGTACTGTAGTAAAGGTTCTGAAAGGTCCCACCATTATGGGGGCTCTCAAAAGAGAATATTCAGAACTGTTTCAGAAAGTGGCAAGAATGATAGGGAAGTGTGTTCGAAACAAGGAGAATATCTTAAAGGAATCAATGATTATGTGTCTTTTTCTCTAATTTTTTAAAAATATAAACGTTTAACATGTATTTTAATCCTTTGCACACCATACTAACAAGCTTAGATTTTTATTCTGCAATCAGCAATGAGCTATTGGTCCATTTGGGAAAGAGAAATAATCGGTTTCATGTGACCTCACCCAAAAAGTACCAGTGAGGGTGCCAGAAGCCTGTTTTCTTTTTACAAAAGGACGGAGCTGAGCTGCCTTACATTACTATTTTTGTTTACAAAATCAGTCGATATAATATATTTAATTCAGTGATAGCAAGAAATATTGTAATTAATAAGAGAGGTTTTGCTTTGTTGGTTTTCTTAAATATCAATTTTGCCTTTTGCAAGTGGCATATGTGGTCATGTTCATTGTTTTGAAAAAAAACTAGAAGTACAATACAGAAAATGTAAAGTTTTCTTTAAACATTTTTGTATATTTTGGAAAACTATGATCCAATGAAGTTTCTTAACTCATCTTTATAAGCTAACTTTAGAACTTGTTGCTTGCGTATTACTTAAAACCTCTAGTATTCATGGATGATTCAGTAGCAGAAAACAAGCAGATAGCAGTTGTTTAGCTGTCAAAGAACTGGGTGTGTGTACAGAAGTTGAATTAATTAAAGCTTATTCAGATCTAATAAACACTTAGTATTTCTCTCACAAATTCTATGTGAAGTGTTTCACATACATTATTTTTCTTAAATTCTGTAACAAACATCAATTAACATGTATCAAGTTTGCATAGACATACTGTGAAAATAAAATAGATTAAACCCTTCAGTCAAGCAGGACTTCAGAATTCTCTAGTTACCGACTGCCACACACACACCCTTTCCGTGTCAACACACACACACGCACATTTACAAGCCATCTGAAATTTCAGTCATTTTTAAAGGCAGAATGGATACTTGCTTTTCATTTTTCCTTTTATTATTTCTTGACTTTACTCCTAGGCTCTCAAGTTTCAGTATGCACAAGGTTATTATGGTGTTTTATAGAGAAAACCAAACATTTTACCACAGGTGTATTTATAATACTGATTTTCAATATGTAAAATGCTTACTTTATAGACTGCCTTCATCAGCTAGCCTGATAGTAAATGTGTTACATTCGACCTTAATGACTGCAGTTGGTTTATCATGTAAATAATGTGACTGATAAGACACAATCTCATTTTTAAAATCTGTTAAATAGTTTTACAGTGTTCAAGAGAAAACAGAAAGTATTCAAGACTCACTTTAGTAGAGCCATTCGCATTGTCCGAAATCTAACTGGCATATGCATGTCCTGAACACAGTGAAAGGTGCAATTCATTGTTTTCATGTAAAATGTATGTTATGGACAAGGAGCAAGGTGATTCTTTGTCAATAAGCACCTGTCTAATCATGACAGTTGTGTATGAGCAAAAGGATTTATGGTTCACAAAAAAGATGGTGACCACTGCCTAAAGAAAATGTGTTTCGCTTATGGTCTAATTATGCCATCATTTCTCCATGTCCTCTTCAGTAGGCATCTACACTTCTGAGGATTTAGTAATATAACACGTCTTGAAAACCAGAAATAAGAATTTGACTTTTCATTAGAAACAGAACAAAAATAATGACTTACAACTATGTGTTTCCCTGCTTTATTCCCTTCAAATGGTGACAATTTAATTGGTTTTCACATACTTAAATTTTAAAAGTGATCATTTTAAAAAGTATCAAGATGCTATGCATTTAAGTATCAATCCCCTTAGATGAAAGTAATTACTGTGTATCACAAACATATGCTAACCAAAATACTTGCTATCCTGGCTAAATTACTTTAATTTTAGGCTTATAAAAATAATGATATGAGATGGAGAACTTACCATATAAACATACAGCGACTATTTAATTGGCAGTTATGCAAATTACATTTGTTTTTCTAATAGTCTCATAAATTGATATACAATATACAACTGAATGAAATGATACTCTACTTTTTGAAAAATATAGTCTTTGAAATACTTGCATTCTTATTTAGTTTTTTCTTTAATTTTTATTTGCTTCTCGCAAAATTCGTTCTGTTATTTCTTCATA
Source organism: Hystrix cristata (assembly GCA_004026905.1). Classification (NCBI taxonomy): domain Eukaryota; kingdom Metazoa; phylum Chordata; class Mammalia; order Rodentia; family Hystricidae; genus Hystrix; species Hystrix cristata. The sequence goes on from PVJO010003984.1 coordinate 40,815, forward strand.
TCTTTTACTATGTGAAGAAAAGCAGTACAATATAAAAATTATGGAATTTTAAATCTTGAAGGTTGTGGGAACGTTTTTAACCCTGCTCTGCCATTAAATGCTTTGAGTGTGACCTCAAAAAATTCTCTCTTCCTCACGGAGTCTCAGTCATTCTATCCCTATAGTGTCTGCCCAGATGAACTCTAAAGGACGTCCAATTACAAATATGCTCCCCTAGGGATATCTTGAATTTGAGATCATCTAGAGATACAGAACACACAAGTAATTTAATATAATCAATAACAGGATATCTTAAATAACATTATTTTTTAAAAATGAAACTATGCAAAACCAATTATCCACATTAATCTTCATCAGGTTAATACGTAATATCTTTTTAGTTCTGATAATTTTAATATGTATTTCAAATTGCAGTAGTTAATTTTATGGAAAGCTTATTTTCCTAGACAAGTGGAGCCTTCTTACTACACTTAGATCATTCATCTCATGGCAATGAAATTACAAACTGGTTTAACAGAAATTTTCTTTTGGAAAAAAATGGTTTCAAGTTAATACGAGAACAAGATAATTATTGATTCTAAGTTTAATAGCATACACAACACATTAAACTCAGACAAAGAAGCAAGAATCAATACTGTTGACTCCACATAGAGCAGAATAATTAGAGATATGAACATATAAAATGAATAAACACTGAGACATGATCATTTATCTTCGACTGGGGAGGAAGACCTGCGGGAACCTTATCAGCACCACCACTCCCATTTTATCTAACATTTTCATTAAGTATAAGAAAAACCCGCAGGGAGTAAAATCTGAAGGAATCTGCTGCTTCAGCTTCTTCATGCTCAAACAATGATGACCTGAGTAGAAAAGTTAGAATGAGTCAGGCCAGCAGCCACTATCCTCACTTAGCCTAGATCCCTTCACTCCAGCGGGAACTCACAAATGCGGGCAAGAGTTAGGTAAGTGGTCTCCTGTCAGTAAGAGTTTCACTTGGCAGAATGAAACTTGGAAGCAGCATTATAAGTAAAACCATGTATTTTAACAAGCTCAAATTGTAAGCATATTAAATAAATCAAAATGAGGCATTTTTAGTTATCTAGAAAGCAGAAAGTTTGTATTTATTAGTAGCCAAGATTATGCATATTATTATAAACATAAAATTACCTGCACTCATTAACTCATGTAAGTGGAAAAGTCGCTTTTTACATTCTGGAAAAAAAAAAAAACTATTCATCGATTAGCAATAGCAGATAATTAAAATATCTAGGAGCTGGTATAGTTTGGATCTTCAGTGTCTCCCCAAAGCCCGTATGTTAAAGGTGATGTTATTCTCCAGCAAGACGATGTTGGCAGCTGGTGCAGTTCTGCGGGGCAGGGCCTCGGGGAATCCTTCAAGTCCCTGGGCGCGTGCCCTAGAAGAGCACTGTGGAACCGCGACCCACTAATGGTTCTCTTTTGCTTTGTGGCCATGGGGTGAAAGGATGCCCCTGCCTGCCCCTTCACCATGCTACACGTTCTTGCCATAGTGCCACAAGCCACAGTGCCAGTCACTAACTGGAAGCTCCACAACTGGGAGCCCAAAGAACTCTTTCCCTCTGTAAGTTGATCAATTCATGTATTTGCTATAACAATGGAAAGCTGACACAAGAGTCTAACCTCCAATTCTGCCTTATACAGAACGATAATGACATCACATGTAAACTAATAGAAGGTAATATATTCTTGCAGTATCCTAATTTCTTATTTTATTTAAAATTAAATGCCAAGCCAGAAACATGTGTGTATGAAATTTGGATGGTCTATACCTCTGCACTAATTGTGATTAATGTCAAATCCATTCACTTGCTCATCTTCCCACAGGCATAGTGAAGTGTGGAAGCCAAATGCCGATCACACATCTCGGGGGGCCTTTCACCTTATGGGGTGAGGGTCACAGACTGCAAAATCACTTCTGCTTATCAGAGGACAAGTAGAGCAGCTACTTTTGGTGAAATAATTAGTTATTTTATCCTCATCACAAATGATATTGTTTATACAGTTCTCTTTGATTAAACATGGTACCATTGCTATTTTTATTAATGAAAGCAAGATTTAGGTAGATAAATTTATCTGTAGGATGGTAAATAATGATAAAAGCCAAAAGAAGGCATTAAGACTGCTTCACATTTCTACTAACCTTAAAGAGGGTCAAAAAATCAATTGTGGCTTGGGGTATAGCTCACCGGTAGAGCATTTGCCTACCATGCATGAGGCCCTGGGTTTGATCCCTAACACAGAAAAAAGAAAACAAAACAAAAAAGAATGACAAAAAGAAGCAACTGTGCCTGAATGCCAGAACATAAAGGTCTCAATTATAAGATGACCCTGTTATGTTTAGTCTTGCACAGTTGCATGGACAGTATTTTAACTCAGGGAATAAACTGTCATCAGCACCTCGGAACACACAGAAGACAGAATCGGTCACAGAGAAGAAAAAATACGTATTTGTTATTCACAATAGGGAAGTACCTCATTTGTACTGCTTCTGAATTTGAAATCTTTATCATGCCCTTAAAGAATAAGTTGAAAAACTACTATTTTAAAGCTTGATGAAATTAGTCGCGGACGTATTTTCATGGAAATATTAAAGTCCATGACAATAGTAACATACATTAGATAATAATATGTCATGTAACGGTCTAAGTTTACTATATGCGCTAATTCATTTCATCATTCCAACAATTCTAGAAAACTGGTAGAATTATTATTATTGCTCTTAGATGAAGATCTTGCTTCCTGTTGTACTGAAGTTATCAAAAAGGGGTGGTAGACATAAACCTATACTTACTTTCATAGCCGCATACTCATCTTTCCTACTGATTTTCATGGGTTAACTTTTTATTTTCCTATAGAAATCATATCCTCCCACTTACTTGTAAGGTTTCCCAACAGCAATCCCTGGGATTTCGAGCAATTTCGTTTTCTCCGTTTTATGACACGTTCTCCGCTCTATTGTATCATGATCACTGACTCACAGCCACACTATATCTCGCTTTCTCATCTCTACCCTTATTATTCTTCAAGTTGCTGTCTCCTGTATTTGCTCCCCTTTGAAACAAACTCAATCGAATTCACTGTGTTTAGTTCTTTGAACCATTCTCTCCTAAATTTACATTATCTGACTAATTTTCACCTTAACAAAATATTCTTTTCAAGTGCCAGCATAACTTCCATGCTGATAAATTTAATGGTCATTTTCTTTGGCCTTGGGACATCATTTGTCATGGCTGATCACTCTCTCCACCTTGATAGACTGTTTCACTTCACTTGATCACATCATGAACCTAGTCTCAGAAAAGTAGCATTTAAAAGATGAGATGAGGGCTGGGGATTTAGCTCAGCGGTTAGAGCGCTTGCCTGGCAAGCACAAGGCCCTGAGTTCGATCCCCAGCACCTAAAAAAAAAAAAAAAGAGATGAAAGTCCAATAGAGAGCATAATACTTTTAAAAATGTAATAAGTCTTATGTAAATATGTTAGTATTCAGGGTCACTCTTAAATGTGTAATGTCTAGGACAAAAATACCAATGAAGCCCATTTACCATATGGTTTGTTATTTAGAAGTTATAGATCAAGCTAAAAACAAAAATAAAACAAAAACCTGTTAAGTAAATAAAATATAGTCTTTCTATTTTGACTCGTGTGCTTTTATAACAACAAAATGTTTTCGTTGCCTTTTCTTTCTTAAACTGTGGTTGTTACAGTTTATGCCTACGTGCATCTCTAAGGTCTCAGGAGATCATAGGCAGGATGTTTGGAATGTGACTGGATTATAGGGGCATTGGAGCTGATTTGCCATTGGGAGATGGAGCCTGCTTAGAAGAAGCAGGTCACTGGGGGCGTAACTAGGAAGGTTTTATGTGTCTCCCTGTCCAGTTTTGACCTTCACTCTCTCTGCTTCCTGGTCACCACGCCTAGAGCAGCTTTCCTCTGCCCAGACCCTTCCACCATGCTGCTCTGCCTTGGAGCTGGTGGGCTGTGGGCTGCACACCACAGTAAGCCTCTTCTCCTTTCAGCTGAGAGTTTGGATGTTGGGTCTCAGTGATGAGAACATGACTAGGACAGTGCTTTTGTGTTTCATTTCAAAAATGATTTTCAGTTATCAAATGTGTTATTGCAATTGAAAATTTATTTATATTGAAATGTGCAAAATATCAGTATATTTTCATCAAAAATGAAGACAACGAGGTATGTCAGAAATGTAAAATTAATTATAGTTTTCAAAAAAATTTATCATGATCAAACTGTCCTTAAGGTAAAATACGTGCTACTAGAACTAAATAATAATTTAAAATTATAAATGTTAAAATTTTAATACAATTTGAAGAAATTTGAATTTAAATGTCATTCTTGGGGAAAATTAAGTACATGTTAAGAAATAGTATATAAAAATATTATCAAGTGTCTGTTGCTTTGTCAAAAACTTGCTACAGAGGAAGACAGAGTAAATGAGAATATGGAACCCTTTTCCAATTAACACCACAGTTTTGTTTTTATCTGATTTAGAGATGGGGACTTTTATTCAGATTTGTTTTTAAATAATGCTTAGGAAGTAATTTGAAAAAACCATTGAAATATCGAAATAGAATGTAACTTTAAGTTGGGATTTGTAACTGAATGCTTCACAGAAAATGTCAACTCTACATTATATCGTTCATGTTATGAGTTTTTAAAATACTACATTTACTATTTTAAGGGGTTTTTGGTAACAGACAGTTTTTGATGTTTCAGGATTTAGCTTTTACATTTTAATCATAGTTTTAATAGATACCATAAGGTACCATTTAATTCCTTATCTCTTGAAGCAGCTGCATCTCTCTGAGCTCTTCGAATTGAGTTGGCATTTGAATGTGAATATAAACCTTTAATTTCTCAGTTATTTCCATTATTCTTTGCTTCACTAGAAACCACAGTTCAAAATATTAAATAAAGGAACGAGTATAAGCCAACTGAAATTTATTTGAAGACAGAAAAAAAGAAAAGACCCCCAAACAATATACCCTCTATTCATATAGGACTCTATCATAAACCAGAAGATGTGTTTAGCTTTTATTATTTAGTTTTACACTATGGATCTTCAAAAACTTACTCAAATTTAAAATGAATTTAGTGTATCTACATGAAATGCCTACGAAGATTAGGTAGAAATTGCAGCTGACCTACCTGGCTATCATAGCAGCAGGGTTTAATTAGAGCACAAACCCTGGAAATGGCAGTTAGCTAATGATAATCTAGTTAGGTTGGAAATGTAGAAGTTTCATGATTAATCAAGAAATAAAATGTCAGGGCTGGGGATTTAGCTCAGCGGTTAAAGTGCTTGCCTTGCAACCACAAGGACCCAAGTTCGATCCCCAGCACCAAAAAAATAAATAAATAAATAAATAAATAAATAAATAAATAAATAAAAATAAAATGTCCACATACATCACTATAGCAAATATCCTGGTTGAATCTTGAGAATCTGGTGTAAAAAGTTGCAAAGGGAATAAGATCGGATGGCAGCACTTCTGGGAAAAGATTATTATTAAGAATACAACCAACTTTTCTCAACATAATTAAACTGATTCTTGCCAAAAAACAAACAAGTTTGCTTTGACCCCTCGCATTTTAGCCATCTAGCTTCTCCGTTCATTCAAAATTTGAACATGTAATCATTTGTTTTTGTTGCCGTTGTGATTTGTTTTAATCTTTTTCTCTGTTCAGCTATACTTTTAGTAAACATAGCACTCAGTGATATTCATTCTATCTTTACCTTTCTCTTTTATCGGTATAAACAAATAGCAGTCTTAGGAAACAGGATTGCAGAAACATTAGAGCTGGAATGGACTTCAGAGATAATTTTGTCCAACATCCTCATTTTGTGTAAGAGAAGATTAAAATCTAGAGCTACAGTAGTGATTTATATGTACCGTAACACTTTGCTCAGAATCATTTGAACAGCTCTAATTGCTAGTACTGGATACTTAGCTTTAATTATAAATCAAAAGATAGCGATCAAGAAGCACTTATTGTTTCCTTTAACTTTAGAGTTCTTCAGCCTCTAGGCACTTGAACTCTGTTTTCTTACAGCCCTGACTTAGAAACCTTGTAATTGTAAATAAATGCTCAACTCCTTTGAGATGTAAATATTTTTAAAGGCACCCCCCCCCTCCAGTTTATAACCTAGCCTGTCTTTCTCAGAGAGCTAGGGCTGTGCTTTGAAATATAAACAGCAGAGTGAATAGCCCCCCAGTGGGTCCTGCGGGAAGATGGGAACTTAACTTTGCAGCAGGCTTGCTCCATGTTATAAAGCTTCCTTATCTCACAAAGGGAAAGCTTACCCTTTTTTGGGGTAGAGGGAATAAGCAAACACTGAGGGTGGTTATAAACTCACACTTCAATCCAGTTCTTAAAAACTCTCCATCCCTTTATTAGGTAGAGTTGAGTTCAAACTGAGATAGAGCCTGTCGCTGCTATTGTGATAACCTGGAATAAAGTCAGTATGCTTGATTAACTTTTTCCAGCACAGTTTTCATTTTGACAACATTTAGCTGTGTGCATTTGGCTAAATTTCAATGTTAGACCATAACATCCTTAGAAAACCTGATTAATTGGACTGATGAAATATTAATGCAAATGTGTTTTTAGGGAGTGGTGGTAAAGAAGCTATTTCATAAATTTTATTTTGCTTTATTATACAAGAGAGAGTGAACAAGGATTAAGAATAAGTCTCGGCATTTACAGAAAAGGGGTATCATTAAGGATGCCCCTAAAGTTTCCCAGCATATTCGTCTTGATTTTCACATACAACATCGCGTGTGCTTTGTCCCTCCTCTTTTAAATGTTTATAGATAATTATCTTGATAGTCCTATAATTTTGATATAATTCATATACCTCAATTAGTAAGATCTAATTGGGTATGACATTTATCACAATGTTTGCTCTTTTCTGTTGGAAGGAATTTATGCTAGGGAAATGTGTAAGTTGCTTTCTAGGTTGTTATCAATTGTGGGAGAGTCTCTGTCAGTTGTGGGAAAGGGGTGTATTTACAATATGAGACATGGCAGCTTATTTATAAAATATTCCTTGAGGCTTGTAATTTCACTAAATGTTAAAATTTTAAGTTTCAAACGCATAGACTTTACAAAAATGAGAATTTATGACTGAAACACAGTTGTATTACCAATACATACACATTTCATCTTCATGTGTAAGCTAGGAGAATTTTCATGATAACAGAGATGAAAAGGAAAGGAAACGTAGTAAATCCAAGATTTCACCGTTTTGTATAGTGATAATGGCAAAAATTAAAGATAAAGTGAGCTTTCATTATGAACTGAGGTTAACATCGTATTTCATTTTAGTTTCCTTGAAGTTTAGGATTATTCTAATTGCAAGTTACTAGTTTTTCCTCCTTGATATTAAAAAATACAGATAAATTTCAGATAAAAACAAACAAACCATTCCATTCATCTTTCATTGTATTCGCCTGCTCTCCTGAACTTATCTTAAAATCCTCTTCCTAATTCTAGGGAAGATATGGAGAAGAGCACAGTGGTTGCATATTTTTAAAAATACCTGTCTAATCTCGATATTCATTTTGAGAAATTTACTTCATTAGACATTCGTTTACCAGTTTCAGTTGCTACTTTTTTGGTGGAAGACATCAGTCATGAGTAGTACGGGTAGCCATATTTTGTGCTTTGCCTCTGTAATTGGGAATCATGCTAACAAATTAATATCAAGTATTATTAATATGATCATGTTGCAAATCCAGCTATCTTTATACCTAGCGATATTCAGGCTACGACTACTTGCCTCCATATCTTTTCAGCTTTACATAAATTACTTCACATAAAAAAAATTGGTCGCTAAAAAGTGTGGTGAAGGCCATTGCGCTCTATCCTGTTTCCCGTAGACTCAGCATCACTAGTACAAGCAAAATAGTTGATTTGAATGTTATCAATATGGGTTTGTTTCTCTTATTTGTCAACTAGCAGTGTTCAGCATGTTTCAAGTAATGCCACATAGACACAGATACAAAGTGGTTGTGCAACATTTGTTTTTAACATGTAAAATAGAAACTCTCAGGCCCATCTATGGAGCAATTCTAGGAATGTCTAGAGATGCTGTACTTCTGCTTCTTAGATGATGTTGAAAGGGACACTGAGAAAGTTTGTTGAAAATAAGCTGGAGGTTCAAGGAAGGGAATTTAAACATGGAACAACATTACATTTTATTCACATTATTTTCTGATCTTTAACAGTAAGTGTGATAGTTAACTGTGTTCATTTGAGTTAGAAATGCTCAACTAAATTGAATCAGCACAGTTCTGGGTGTGGCTGAGGGAATTTACTGAAAACAGAAGACCTACCCTGGGGAGGACTGTCGCGTCATTTGTATAAAAGGGAAACAAAGAAGGAAGGCTCACTTTTGTTTCTTCGGAGGAGCCCTAGTCTTCGCCTTTGCCTTGGACATATCTCCTGGTTTCCAGCACAGACTCTTCAGCCTCCCCTCGCAGACCCTTTGGCCTCCTGGTAGACACTCACGCAGCAGTCTGACCTGAGCTGCGGGCTTTCAACTGGATCCTTCGGGTCTCCAGTGAGCAGACACACCTTTTGCGTGGGCAGCCATTTTAAACTAATCTTGTAAATTCCTAAATACGTGTATCTCTTATATTAAATCGGTTTCTCTGGTAAGTACTAATTGATATAGTATCTCCAATTAAATCAGAATTAAATAAGCTACTTGATTCCTACGCATGCTTTACTGGGAAGAACTCAGTCCAAAGAAAGACTAAAATAACAAAAAGAAAAGAACTGTAGTTGTGTTTCAAGTAAGACTGTGATACTCACCATCATTTTTTTATTACTTAATTTTATTGGTACATTTTAGGTATACATAATCATCATGTTCATCATAGAGAATTTGTACCTGTACATGATATATCTGTTTTCACATTCCCTTCCCCTCCCTTTAGCCCTCTTCTCCTTATTTACAAAAGCTTCGTTTCTGTTTTTTCCTTTTCTCTTTCTTTTCTTTTCCCTTCCTTCCTTTTGCCCTCCCTAGTTCCACTTCCCATTTGACTCTTAAGTGAAATAAATTGGACACACATTTTTAAATATTGCATGGTTTCTCTGAAGTGTAAATAAGGACCAAAATGTGTAATAGATCTTGTGAAACAGGAAGAAAATGCTCACCATTCTTTTTATATCCATATTTAGAATATTACTTTCACAGATGCTTCTTGAGTTTGAAAGTTTTCAAACAAGTTTTTATTGAGGCTAGAAAATATTCCATTCTGTTATTTAAAAAAAAAACAAAACAAAAAATTCTTTTAAAACAAAGGAGTTACAATTCTAAAGGAAAATACCAACTTTACCCAATATTTTATGATTGATACAAATTTATATATCATAATTTATTATATGTATTTAAGGTATAGTCATGATCATTTGACACACCAATACATAATGTTTACTATACAGAAGTCAAGAAAATGGACATGTCCATTGCCTTTAACAGTTACTTTCCATGGTAAGAACACTTAAAACCTACTTTCTTCATAAACTTTCAGTATGAAATAGAAGATTAATTATAACCCAATGCTCTATGTTAGATGTATCGACTTATTCATCACACATAAATTCAGTCGTGTATACTTTGACCTTCTTTCCTCAATTTCCTCCTCATCTTTTCTCCTTTTAAAGCACTGATGTCTTCAAATTATTTCATTAAAAAAAATCTGCATATTTGTCTATTGGTTGGTTGGAATTTGTTTGGTGCTATATAGAGTTAAGGAGTTGTAAGCCCCAAACAGAATAAATTATGTTTTTAAGTATGCCATCGAGCACTTACCATGCTAAGCAAAGCTGTGGTCATATTAGAAATGTATACATTTTGAAAATATATCTGAAATGATCATTTGTCAGGAGTTACATATACAATTTTTAGTGGGAATATATGAAAAGTAAACTTGTATCTGCTTTTCTCCACACACTGTAGACTGTTTCTAAGTAAGATTTATATTGTACAAATAAAGCAGCCATGTGCACACAGTGTAGCGGACAGACTGGCGTGCTGCAGCGTATCCTGCCTGAGTCACTCATTTGCTTGCAAAAAGAAATCTCTGAGAGTCTGTAGCCACCATCAAGTCCAATGTTCCACATGCGTGACAGTGCAAATGTCACATTAACAAGGACAAAAATCCTTTCAGAATTAAATAATAAAAAGACTATGTGCATGATAAGTGAGCATCGTTGGGTTCTAGCAGCATGAGAAGTCTGTGGTGGAGAAATTACAAGTGCAGCAATAACCCTGAGCATGAAATGATGTAGTGACCTGAGTGTTCTTCCTTTCTAATTGTACCAAGTGAACTTTCCCATTTTTTCCCATGTGCTCTGGCTCCCTCCTCTAGGAAACGATTAGGTGAGAAGTTTTAGAGAAAGAAGGGCTGTGAGAGTGCGATGAATTAGAGTGTGATAAATGTTTATTTTCATATTTGTGTCAAGATTCATGAAAGGTGGTAAAGCTGACTTCTGATGCTCTGTGCTCGCCCAAGGAGCCCTGTTAATGTGTATGTACTATTCTCCAGTTACAATGTTCCATAAAAGAAGTTATTGAGAAAAGAATGAAATCTGCCAGTGAGAATGGGACAGCCTGCTCGCTGCGACCTGTGCACACATTCCTAGACATCAGGCTTCATCCAGTGTCACAGTACCTGGAGATGCCGAGAAGGTGGTTTACAGCTTGCTTGCCGAAGAGCCCTCTTTATACTCTATGTCCAACCGTTACAAAGCTGTGAGACTTTCTATGTAATCAGTGATTCAGCTTCGTATATTGAGAACAAATTTCACTCATATAAAAGTAATAAAGCAGTTTAAGAGCCAACTACAAAGCTGTATAAGTTATAATAATATTTTCATGTATGTGTGCTGGGGGCTAATTTAAATTTTTCATTTTCTAATTTAATTTATGTAATTTTAAAAGAATATGAAAATTCCACATGGCCTTCCTTCCACTGCTGTGAATAAGAGTTAATACATTCAGTGTGTAATACCATAAAAACGTATTTACTTTTATATTTATTATTTTGCCATTGATATGGAAAATAATTTTTAAATTGGCTTTATTTAAAAATTTGCTGCTTAAAAAGTGAAAGTTATATAGAAGTTATAAGGATAGTTTATTGGAAAGCTGAAGGTTTTTACTTACGTTCAACGCTTTTTATCATTTTGCTATATTTGCTATATTTTCTTCTTTTTTTCTCTCTCTCCCTGTGCCTCTCCCTTTCTCTCTCTCTCTCTCTCTCTCTCTCTCTCTCTCTGTCTCTCTCTCTCCCCCTCCCTTCTCCTTCCTTTCTTCCTTTCTTCTGGCTCTCTGACACATTTCTCCTTTGGCCAAACTATTTTGCAAGTAAGTTATAGATATTATGATCTATTATTCCTTAATAATTAATTCAACATATGTCTCCTAAGAACGAGGACATTCTATCTTAAATCCATAGTATGATTAATATACTGCGAAGATTTATCCTAGATATAATGATTATTTCCAATGTACTGTCTGTACTCCTTTATTTCCAGTTGTTCACATAATGCTCTTAATTTTTTTCATGTAATGACACAGTTCAGGGTTATGTATTCCATATTCTTGCATGTGTCTTTAGTCTTGTTAACCTATGACTGGTTCCTCTGTTTTTCTTTATATCTCATGGTGGTAACAGTTTTGAAGAGAATGTAAATTTGCCTTTTTTCCCCTCATGATCAGATGAGACTATGGATTTTTGGCAGGAATTTTACATGAGTCCACCCAAATACAACACATCAGGAAGTCTTAATGTCCAAAAGTTCCATTTTTATGATATTTTTGAGCTACCCAGTTAAAGTGACATCTTTTATATCAATTTATTTACAAGAAAAGTATGGAGATACCTTGAGACTATGTAAACTCACATACTCATTAAATTTTACGTGGTAGTCTTAGAATTCACAGACAATTCTTGCCTGAGTCAAGAATGAAAAAAAAAAGGTGCGTGGAGATTTTTTTTTAATCTAGTATTCTCAGTTGACTGCATTTATTTATTTATTTACATAATCATTATCACTATGAATTTTTCTTCGGTAGATTATAATCCATTGTGGTTAGGATACATTTCATGCCAAAATCGTTCCAAAATCAGCCAATGCGAGCAACTTCAAACTGACTATACCCACTTTTTATTATCTTGCTTTTTAGAGCATTAAAATATTTTAGGCTTATTTTGTATGTTCCCAGTCTAAGCTTTGGAATTAAAAATTTCTTCCTAGGAAGGAATGGTTTTGAGAAGCAGTACTATATATAATTGCTTTTTATGCTCCTTCCTATTGAGGTGGCATTGCACTTGTATCTTTTTAATAAAGAGAATTGTAGTTATGTAGGTCAGCAGAAGGGCAGATAGATAGATAGATAGACAGATAGATAGATGGACAGATAGATAGGCAGGGTTTAAAATCATGAATTAATACAACATTAATTTCATTCCAACATCACAGTGTTCATCTTTGATTCAACCATATTTGCATCTTTCCATAAAATGAATACTGGCTTCTCATAATATCATGTATTTATATTTGACATGTATTTCTTTGCTTAATTTTACGATATGTATAACCTTTTTACAGAAACCAATTAACAGAGCAGGCCTAAACTGCTCTTCATAAAAAGTTCTGTTTAACAGTTTAGCCCCTTGCTGTGTTCACAGCCCTGCATTTGTGACGTCTGTGGACATGCATTTTGAAAAAATTCCTACATCTCTAACTGGTGTTTCTCCTTATAGTGAAACCGCTTGGGAAAGCAATATGGTTTATACTGAACATCATTCCTTCTGGAAGTCTGGAATTTTTGTACATTCCAGGTAGAGCCTGTCTACGGGACCATTCCCAATAAAACTGTGGATAATAATTCTGTTATAATCTTTAAGACGTTTCATGGCGTGTCCTCACTGGGAAATTAAGCATGTCCTCCATGATTCCACGGGGAAAGATTTCGAAAATTGTACCCAATTCCCCCAGATTATGTTGCATGTGACTTTTGTTGATTTTGCTCTGTATCTTTTTAGCTGCCATAAATCATAGCTAAGGGTATGACCATGTGCAGGATGCTGTGAGGCTCCCTAAAGAATTGTCAAACCTATGGGCAGGTGGGAGGACTTCACCCACAAACACACCCACAAACAAAAAAAAAATCTGAGACGAATTTAATAATGACAGGTTTTCTGTCAGCAGAGTAAGAGTACATGGTCAGGAACTGCTTTTTTCTCCTTTTGTTTTGAAACTGTTAGATTTATAGGCATTGAAAGAAAGAGTACATATAGCTCCATGTACCTAGCACCAAGTTTCCTGCAGTGGTTATAATTTACAGAGCTATAATACAATAACAAAAGACGGAAATCGACATTGGCACAATGTGCGTGTTAGTTCTGTGCCATTTCATTACATAGATTCATGTAATCACCACAGCAAGCAGTGTATAGCACTATTTGGTCAACACAATGGTCCCCTGTAGGCTGCCCTTTGTTACCACATCTGAACCGCTTTGCTCCCTCATCCTCATCATTGTGAACAATGATGTTTTCATCTCTATAATAATGTGATTATGAGAATACTATAAAGATAGTCATACAGCATATGACTTTTGAGATTACCTTTTTTCAGAGTAATTCAGGTGAGATTAAGCAATTTACTGTCTATAATAGGTGGTTTTTATGTTCACAGTAAAATTGAACAGAAAATTCAGAGAGTCCCACATACCCACTCTCTGCCTGCACACGCAGCTTCCCCCATTACTGTCACCTACACCACAGTGGTATACTTGTTACAAACAATAATGGCAATCTGACACATCATTATCCCTCAAAGATTGTATTTCACATTGGGATTTGACTTGATAGTATACATTTTGTAGGTTTTAACAGATGCATAATCATGTGTATCATCATTGTGCTATGTAAATAGTTTTACTGCTCCAAACACCCTCTGTGCTCCACTCTTTCATCTCCAACCTCTGGAAACTACTGATCTTATTATCCTTTCCTTAGTTGTGTCTTTTCTAGAGGGTCACATAAGTGGCACAGTACAATATGTGGCTGATCAGATTAGCATCTTTTACTTTGTGATTTAAATTCCATGATTAACCAGCTCATTTACTCCATTGCTGATGTTTGCATGTATCTGAACTTATTTTCTTTTACATACTGTAGTATACCTTGCTGGCATCTAAACATTAGCAATCATGAATAAAGTTACTATAAATACCCATGTGCAGATTTTCAGTTCACATGAATAAGTATCGATTTGTGTTATTGCTGTACCCTATGGTAAGAGTTTCTCTAGTTTTATGAGAATTACAAAACTCTCTTCAAATGTGACTTTTTTTTCTGCATTCCTGCCAGCAATTAATGAGTTTCTTTTGCCCCATGTCTTTGGCAGCATTTGGTGGTGTCCACATTTGGGATTTTTTTTCCATCTGATACATGCGTGGTGCTATCTCATTGTTATTATGTGTTGTTCCCAATGACTGATGGCATTGGGCATCTTCTCTATACATGCTAGAACCTCTATATGTATCCTCTTTTGCGAGGTGTCTATGTAGATCTCTGGACCATGTTTAGAAATTGGGCTGTTGCCTGTTTTAAGAGTACTCAGTATATTTTGGATAATAGTCCTTTACCAGGTTTGCGTTTTTCTTTTCAAATATTTGCCTTATTCTGTGGCTCGTCTTAGTCTTCCAACGTTATGGAACAGCGCTAAAGTTTTAATGCTAATTAAGTCTAGCCTTCCAGTGCTTTCTTTCTTAGATTGTGCTGTTAGTATTTTAGAAAAAGTGTTATCTTTATAGCCAAGATCATCTAGGTTTTGTCCTATGATAGTATAGAACTTTTGCAGCTTTGCACTTTGCACTCCTATGTTCTAGTTTGAATTAATTTCTGTGAAGCGTATAAGGGCTGTCTAGATTCATTTTCTTTAATTGGATGTCCAGTAATCCCTGCACCATATATTGAACAGACTGTGTCTGCGGTGTGGTATTGTCTTTGCTTTTTCATCAAAAATCAGTTAACTGTATTTGTGTGGTCTATTTGGACTCTCTATTATGTTCCATAGTTATGTGTTTCTATTATTTTGCCAGCAGTATACTCTTTTGACTACTATCATGACTGAATATTTAGCTGAAAATGAATGTGTTTTAATCTGTGAATGATTAGAATGTGCAGAATAAACTTTAATGGTTAACGAATAAATGTTTAAACATAAATGCATTTTTAAATGGAAGAAATCAGCATGAGATGATAGTTAATAATTGACAGACAGGAAGATTTCAGGTAGACAA
Organism: Hystrix cristata; assembly: GCA_004026905.1. Taxonomy (NCBI): domain Eukaryota; kingdom Metazoa; phylum Chordata; class Mammalia; order Rodentia; family Hystricidae; genus Hystrix; species Hystrix cristata. Next base: position 56,204 of record PVJO010003984.1, read on the forward strand.
TCTGAGACCTGAAAGTTGAGAACAACAACAAGAAAAAAACTAGGAACCTGCTGTAGGACAAACTTGGTGGTCTGAAGGTTTAAAAACTAAGTGTGCCTGAAACATAATCATAAAACCAAAAAAGTTATATGATACAAAATTTGGAGTGCAGGAAAAAGCCAGATGAAAATTCCAGGAAAATAACTATGGTGGTAATGATAAAGGGCACTGTGCAGTTTCTTGAATATAGTGGACATAATTGTACTGTGTCTTCAAATATGATGATGAATCACTTGGTCACTTTTCTGTTGCTGAGACAAAATATCTAACACTCTCCAATTAAAGAGGAGAAGTTGGGTTGGGGATTTAGCTCAAGTGGTAGAGTGCTTGGCTAGCAAGCACTAGGCCTTGAGTTCAATCCCCAGCACCAAAAAAAGAAAGAAGTTTATTTCAGCTTGTAGTTTCAGTAGTCTCAGTTTGTGGTTACTGGCTTAGAGGCATAAACAGCGTGGTGAAAGAGTTTGTTCAGGAAAACTGTTCATTGGATGGTGGCTAGGAAGCAGAGAGAGAGGGGAGCAGCCAGGCACACGAATGCACTCTTCTGGGTCACAACTCCTATGTCCCACGTCTTCTGACCAGGGCCCAGCTTGGAGCAGCATAGTCTCCTATGAACTTATCAACGGACTAATGACTATATCTCCCTGTGACCTGTCACCTTCCACAAGCCCAATCTCTGAACAAGACACTTTTGGAGAACATTTTAGATCTAAACCTTAACAATTATTTTGGGAGAAATAATTTCAATAATTTCAATAATTTCAATAATTTCAAGAAAGTTTCAATATTGATATTAGTGAAAGAACCTATCCTTTCTTATTTTATAAAGATATATTCTTGGAATGATCTTGAATGTTTCCGTAGCTATTCAAAATCCATATTGAAGATTTTATTTATATTCCCTTTGACTTACCGATTAATATATAAACTTACATTTAAATGCAACAAGGTGTATACATACGTGCACCCTTCTAAATGTGTGTATAAACATTTATACACATACACTATATACATAGTATATGCGTCCATGTATGAATAGATTCCTACACTTCACTGAAACTTAACATTCTTTATGGGAATATGTTTATCTAAATTCATGCTCCTGGGAATCTCTTCTACTTCTACTTCATTATGTTTAAATGTCACAATATCTATGGTTTTAAGGAGCTTGCTCTCTCTTATTTCAATGTTTCCTGGTATTTTGCAGCCTTTTTATGGTACAAAATGCTCCTGCAGTTACAAAATACCATCATGGATTTTTAAATATTTTCTTACATGTTTATGTTGAAAACAAATTTCTTAGTTTACAATACCTTTTCTTCTCTTTAGTGCCCAATACATTCATGGCTTCCTATAAATGGTAACACTTAGGCCAAGCTACTCAGCATCCTTGATGACTGTGCAGAGGTCCCTCAAGAGATACATTATATCTTCCCATGACAGTGATGGGAAAGTAATATGCAGTTAATCCCATGTAATTTTAAAGTTTTATTGATGACTATTTGGAGACATTGTCTTTCTCTTCTAAGAAAATATCTCTATAAAAGCATAACTAAGGATTTACCAAAAATAATCCTACATATAGATTTGAATTCTTGTACCATGCACAATTATGTTCCAAAAATCAGAGTGAACATGTGTTTTATTCTTCTTTTTCAAGGGAGAAGCTCAATTTCTACCAGATGGATGATATACCCTTATCCTTTGCTATCTTTTGAGTAACTTGAAACTTTCTAGACCTCTGAGAAGCCACAATGGCCTAACAAATGCTGTGAAGTATAAGGCCTAGAAGTAGAAGCTCTCACCTGACACTGGAATTAGAATAGAGTACCTATAGCACTCTGGAAAGAAAATTTTTTCAGGTGACAATACAGGCTCATGCACACAGGTAATTTGTAGAAAACAGATATATGTTTTCTCTCTTATATAATGAAAATCTCATCTAACCTCACATTTATTCCAAGGGAAGAAAGGTCTAACCTCCAGAAACATCACAGCTGTCCCAAAGGCATAAAACTATGCACATACCATTTTGTATCATTACAAAAATTCTGGCTTAAATAATGTACCATAATGAGGATGCGGCCAATGACAGAAAACTGGGTGAAGGATACATCAGACCTCTCTGTACTCTTTAAATTTCCCCTGAATGTATAATTATTTCCAAATAGAAGTTGAAATAAATATTCACCTTTCTTGGGGGGGATCAAACTCAGGGCCTTGAGCTTGCTAGGCAAGCACTCTGACCACTGAGCTAAATCCCCAGCTAACTCTTCCTCTTTTGTTTCAGATTATTACTGAAAAACACTACTTTTCTATGTTTCTTTATGACTCATGCTAAGTTGTCTATAAAAATACCATAATTTTTACTTTAAGTTTTTCTTTTAACTAAACCATAGGAAAATTTGGAGTGTATTATTTATTAATACATGCAGAGATATAGGATGATTCTTTCTTGAAAGGAGATGCTAAAGCTTTGTTTATTTTAAAAGTTTTGAAATGTTTCTCTCAAAGTAACCTTACTAATAGATCGATATGGGTCTAGTATGGATCACATAAACTTCGAAACGCATAAAATACTTCTATCATTATTTTATATATATATATATATTTTGTTTGCTTTTTGTGGTGCCGGGGATCGAACTCAGGCACTTGTGCTTGCAAGGCAAGCACTCTAATCACTGAGCTAAATCCCCAGCCCCTATTTTATATTTTTATTATAATTCTGAAACAATGTTATTATTGAACTAATTCATTAACTAACTGTTAACATTTTTGTTTGTTTATATTTTCCCCAATATTAACAACCTATTTCATAAATATTCCAAAGTTTTCTTTTAGGTAAACTTCAGATTATTCCCAATAATTACAACTATACACACACACACACACACACACACACATACATACATGTATATGTGTATATACATTTACACATTTTAGAGATTAGAGTAATTCAGAATGTGAAGAATGTGTTTGTAGAGAAGTGTCCAAACACACATTGTTCAACTTAATTCTTGGTTTCCAAAATGATCAAGGAACATATTTGGAACACAATTAATAATATTACATTAATTTCTTTAAACTTAACATGGGACTTTATAAATTCTAAACATGCCTTATTAGATGACCAATTTAACTGAAAGGGGAAAATTATGCTACACATTTACTTAGAAAATTCATGTTTTTCTTAAAATAATCTATTAATCTTTTAATTTTACTGCCTTCTTAAATATAGTGGTAGTCAAACATCATACAATGTGCATGAAAAGTATGTAAAAGAATAGAAAATGAAATTCTACAAACTTTAATTCTCTAGGAACTCAGTATAATGTTGAAATCATAGCCAAAATTTTTACATTTATTAAATGTCAGAAAGAATTCTAAATATTTAATTGTATGGACTCAGTTCATTTTCACCATGTTCCCCTAAAGTACATGTGAATATAGGGTCTTTTTTGTAAAGTGAATGTAACCGTTAACATGGAAGAAGAAACATCCTATTTTTGTTAATGTTTATGCTGCAATAAATATGATCAAATATCATGTCTTAATTCACTGTATACTTTCCTACTATAAAATGAAGTTTTAAAAATAGGAACCCAAATAATAAGAGCAGAACAGCAAAAGATTAAAAATTACAAGTCACCCTATTAGCCGTGTGTTACACAGAAACAAGTAATCGTGACAGACAATTGATTTTAAACCAACGTATTAATTCTGACTTATTTTGTTTAGCAGGTTGCTGTACTGTCTCTTTATTCACCAGACTTTTTGAAATTTTAGTTTATTATTGCATGTGTGTAGTACATAATGTTTACATTCCTTGTACGGAATTGGCATGTGTACATAACCCATTTTAATTCCTTTTTCATCCCCTTTCCCTCCCTTCCCTCGTCTTTTGACCCTTTTCCTTTTTATTGTACATGTCGGCAGTACATAATGTTTATATTCCTTATATGAAGTTGGTCCGTGTACCTAACACACCTTAATTGCTTTTTTCATACCCTATATCCCCCTCAGACTTAAAAAAAATCATAAACTGGAATTACTCTTGCTGAGTAGGTAAATTGATTAGCTAAAACAAAGTACTCTATTCACCATCACGTAAAATGTACACATGAGATTTAAGTTTTAAATTCTGTTTAATAGGAAAAAAATCACTTTCGTGGCAAGGCCAGTCAAATATATTAATTACCATGGAAACATGTTATTTGTTCCATCATTTGGATTCGCATTTTCTATCTTTCACTATTGGCATTACTTTTCTAAGTGCTTGCAATATATTCATAAACAAGTAAGATCAAAATTCTTTGTCCCCATGTAGGCTATGTATTTATAGGGTTATTAAGAGAAATAATAAAATTGAAAGGTGTATTCACACATACCAACCAACAGGGAGAAAAGTAAAAATAGAATATGAAAGGAATCGTGGAGGCAGAGAAAGGCCAGGTGGCAGTATTTAGTAATCCGGCCAGAGTCAATCTCACTGAGGCAAGACAGAAGGATGTGGTCATTTATACTATTTATATGGTAATTTATAGTAATTACGTTGATATAAAATAAAATAAATACAATACTACATTCTGTTTTCATCATGTGAACAGTATTTTCAGATATGCTGTGTAGTTATAGTATCTCTTTGTTCTCCTAATACAATAAAAAAAATCTCTGGAAATAAAATGCAAAATTGGAATCAAGTTAAGTACAGAAAAATATCTCTTGTATTAAATAATCGTTTTTATTGAACTTTCAAAATGGTCGAATAGAGAAGAAAGCAAATATAGTTAAAATGGAGCCACTAATTCCATAATATTTCAATGGCAAATGTAGTAATTAGAAGAAATTTTAATGTAAAATTTATCACCAGGAAGACTTCTTCTTTTGGAAACTGTAATGCACACGTTTAAAATAAGACTTAAAAACATCAAATGACTGACAGGGTAATTAGGAAGAATGTTGTTATATTTGAATGCATATATTATATTGCAGGTGTGAATTTCAGACGACAGTGGAATCATTAAAATGGCATCGCTGTGCTGGCAACTAATAAGAAAGGCTATTTAACTTGACAGAAATGTTTGGCGATGTCCAAAAAATAGTGTGAAACTGTAAAGTACGATCATATTTCCTCTTTTCCAACAAAAGTGGTTTCAAGGTGTTCGGCATACTCAACAATTATGCCGTTTTGTTCTTGTCCTTCACAGTGTCAATCTGTCCAAGGTTTTCTTTGAAACTCCGTTCAGATGATTAGAGAACTAGTTTCCAGTCATGAAGTGTTGACTGCCTCCCTCTGTTCAGCCGTATGGGGCACTGCGGTTTCAGAAGAGAGTAGAGAAATGGAAGTGTATTTTAATCAACGAGTGGTGTATAATTTTTTATCAGATTGAAACATTTCTGATATAGAGGTTGTTATGTTTATTGTGTTCATCTTAATTATTTGGAAAGAAGTGTCGTTTTAATATTTTATCTAACAAAACCTGCACCTGGTTTTTCCTGGTCAAAGATTTTCACACACAGTTTTTTACATTTAAATTGGATTTAAAAGTCTGAAAAGAGGAGAAGTTAAAATTCTCCTAAATTGGAGAGATAAGTGTTAGGAGGTTTTATTCTGTGTTTCTATCTTTAACTTCCAAACATTGGGGTTTTCTCCCTGTGCATCACTCTTCATTTGCCAGAAACAAGTGATGGAGATAAGCCTGATGGAAGCCACAGCTTCCTGCCTTCTGGGACCTTGCTCAATCAGTCACCTGTTGCTTCCCTGAATCTTCAGTCTCTCACTTAACTTCCCCCTTATCGGCTGCTTCGGGAAATGTGAAGAGTAGGCTCTTTCTAATCATCCTTTCTTTCAAAGCATCCCATTTTCTTCCACTCCTTCCCATGAGATTGGTCTGTATTTTCTCAACGCTCATTTCCTGTTCCACTCAACATACGCAGTTTGATGCATCTGAAATAATTTTTACTAAATCACTATTTGTTTTGATGTGTATAAGTTATTTGGTTTTAATTGAAATTTAATACAAACCTAAGTAGGGAGTACAAACCTGGTCTACATAGCTGCTCTGTGAAAAATAATCTCCTGGACTGTGTGGAGCACGATCAGAAGCAGGACTAATGTGACTTGCAGTATTCCAGGAGCAAGTAACAGTGACTTTGACTTTGCGTATTAGGGTGCACTTTTGTAAAGGTTATTTTAGGTTGTTTTTTGGAGAAAGGATGGAGAGAATTTGCTGATAGACTGAGGAATAAGAGACAAGGAAAAAACACAAAGTTTATTTCTTCTTTACTTTTTTAACATGTATGTGAAAATGTCAAACTGGCTGGAAGTGAACATGAATTCAATAGGGAGACAGTAAAACTGTAGATGTTGGCCAGTAAACAAAGACAGACCAAGAAATGTACTGAATGAGCTCATCTAAGGAGAGGTGGCAATGGGTGTGACAAGATTTCGGTCATTACTATTGTGGATAAAACCTATTTCAGGAAAGGAGACAGGATGGAGCCCAATTAGTATCTGTTAAGGAGCTCAAGATATATTTGGTGGGTTGATACCAAGATAGATTCAAATTATAAGATAAATTGATGCACCGATACAGATAAACATGGTCAAACAAATACTAAAAGCAAAACAATGTATTAAATGATTGAGAGTTTAGTGGTTCTGGGAAAAGTTTTTCAACTATTTTATACATTTAAAATTTTCTTAATTTAATGTTAAAAATAATTCCCCATGTATATTAGGAAAGTAACCACACACTTGCTTATTTAAATTTGTACTTTTAGTTAAAACCATGGGTCTGCATAAATATACAGTTTAAGATCAATTTAAACCTTCATATTAATTCCAACAGGAAAATATAACTAGAAAAATGACCAAAAGATTGTCAATAATGGTAGTACTTAGTAAATATAATTTTTTTTGGTGCTGAAGATCAAACTCATCACTCTTGAGTGGTAGGTAAGTACTGTACCATTGAGGTACATCTCTATCTTTAGATAAATGCTTTTCAATAACTTCTTTTATAATATATTCTTTTTTTCTTTTAAAAATATTTATCCTCATATTATTTTCTACTTGAATCTCAGAGGAACTGAATAGGTATCTAGTAGTTCAGTTTCTTTGTGTATGTGTATTTGTGTTAATATAACTCAGCTAGGTTTTGGGTCTGCAACTTGTAGATTGGCAGAATCTTGTCAGCACTGGTATCTTTTCAGTTGCACCCAAGAGCGGGTGTCAGAGATTTTTCCTTGTTCATTTCCCTACTCTAGTGTTCTTACCCCAAAAGTAAGATCCACTACAACAAGAACACTAGAAAGGGAATTTTAAGGTCTATGCACCATCGTTTGTAACTTCTTACGTCTGTCTGATGGGCATCCAGAGTTGAGAAAAAAGGACTTGTGTGACTTTCTAAGGCAAAGTATGATGTCAGACTTATACACAGCTGTCATTGGGCGGCTTGCTATAAAGCCAGAATCTCAGACTATGCTTGAGTTCTCCTGAATCAGAATTTACATGTTTATACTCTCACCAGGTAATGCATTTGCCCACGAAAGTTCAGGAGCACTCAATGGGATAAGAGCATCTGGGGTGTTGCAAAGGAGGGTTTGTCCTTGTTGTATAATTAGATGTAACTGAGCTTGCTGCATCGGTTCTAGTAAATAAGCATGGAAGGATATAAGGTGCTGGTTGAGGAGAAGTCCTCTACATGTGGCACTCAGGGGGACTGCTAGTGTCTCTCTATCTCACAGGATATTTCAACTGTGTGTATCAGGTCCTCCCCTGAATTCTCCTGAGGACACTGAAAACATGGTTCTTGGTCTGGCAGATGCTGATCAAACACACTGGATGCCAGGGCTGTGCACCAGTATGTGCAGATCTTTGAGCATCATTAGGCCCTCCTCGGGTAAGATGTTTCCCCCCAGGCTGCTCTAGTAACTCCAGTGAAGACTGTGGAGTCAGGATTATGTGACTCTTCCTGTAGTCCTCTACCCCTCTGTCATTGCGTACATAAATTCTATCTTGCTTCTTTCTGTGGCCCTTTTAAGCTTCAAGTCCTTCTTTCTCAAAATGATCAGTTTTTCTTACAAAAATGCTTTGGCTTTCCAAATTATCTCTATTATGGATTTTAAAAAGGTTTAGTATCTAAAAAGAACATTTTTCAGTTTTTCCTCTGTATAATGTTTACATAAGATTTTGAATCTTCTCTGAAAAATAGATATCTCAAATTTAAAGTAGGGAGGGAGGAGTAAAGATAACTTTGAGGGCAATTATGGTGGATCCATACATTTAGGAATGATGATGTGGATAGCTTTGGGTGGTCATGATTTAGCATATTCATTTTAGTTCTGCTCTTTCTTATCACTCGATGCTTTGATATAAATGAATCTTTATATTTCTTTTTAACTGTAAGGTACAATGTATTTACTGATGTTTACTGTTTCAGTATCTGTAAGGGCAAGTAAAGTGTAATCTGATTTAGATTTGATAGTTAATAGTATCCACAAACATCACATATGTGTCTTCAGGCACTCACAACTAAACGACGTGTTTCTGTAGGACAATCTCTGATCTCCCAGAGGTGCTTCCTAAGAGATGGATTTCATGACCAGGATTCTAAAGAGTCTATGAGTATGACATCTTTTTCTCAGTAAGATAAAAAGTAGCTAACATTGGCAGACACATAATACTGTGTGAGATTATCTAGTATTATCTTCTCCAAGCACACAGATGGCTAAAATTAAGTAAAATATCGATCTAATTCTAGCTCAGAGTACACATTCAGTGCCAGTAGCACTGGATGATATTTTAAATGAAAATTAACCTTAAGCTGTGTCTACATAAAGAATTGTTGAGTCAAATATGATCAAATCATAGGTATGCACTCATATTCAATTTGATGACTAGTAACAAACAAAACAAATTATTAGATCATTTAAGAAACTGTATCTCTGCGTGTATTGACAAAGCACTAGATGGTGTGATAGAAAACCTCCCAGCTTCCAGATCTCCTGATGTGGTTTCGTTAGGCATCTTCTACATCCAAATATTTAGAGATCTAAATTTCAAAAAAATTTAGATCCTGACACACCTTCTCAGTGCTCGATGTCCAGCTTTGCCACGACCAACAGTCGGTTTCATCATCCCACTCTGTAGAACTAGAGGACAAATAAATAAACATATCCTTGAGATTATAGATATGTGTATATACACGCGTGAGTAGTTGTATGTACATATGTAATGTGTACATACTAAATACATACATGGCATTTACACATGTTATATAATTAATACTTAAATTCTAGCTGCTTTTCCATTTTCATTGCAGCAACACACCCTCCTTCCTTTAATTGACATTATGTGTTATCTACTGTGAGTAAGGATGTCATGATACTATGTGTATTTGTTTAAAAAGTAGCTTGGTAATTACAGATGTATTTAGCCACTTCTTAATACAGATACAGGCCCATAGTAATTAGCTATACTTCTATTTGTGTCACAATAATTTATCTACTGGAACATGTACTAATGGACCACTATATTTTTGCTTCTAACATCCTACTTCTTTTCTTTGTAAATGTTTCTGAAGGAAATATTAGAAACATGTATAAATAGACACTAAAGAATTACTAGAGTAATTCAACACAGTCCTGCCTCAGCAACTCTATTTGAATCTTTTTTTATATTTGTTGTTTACAACAACTTTGCAGAAAATGTAAATTTTCCCACAGGTTCTTAAAATAGATGTGTTTAAATGAATTCTCAGGAGGAACATGTGAGTTGAATAGCAAGAAGTTTTCCTTTTATAAAGCCTTCTTAGCATGTTTTTTCTTGGGGCACTTCAGACAGACTAAACAATTTTGACACAAATAAAGCTGCCTAAATTGTAATTTAAAAAGAAATCTTGAAATAGGTATGTCTTCTCTTGAGAAGAATCGATGTGCATGTACTATGAAAACTCATTTCCAAATGATAATTGGAGCATTTTTCTTATATCTGTGAGGTGATTTTTAATGAGCACAAAGTATGCTAATTTTAAAGGGACGGGGAAATAAGAAAAACCTTAAATTAGCTCAAAAATAAATGGCAGAATGAAATACTAGCAAATCAAACTCACTAGAAAATTTTTCTTCTTTAGAAATGTATATTACTATAGCTTCTAAAATTAATATTTAAATGTTCTAACAGATGTAAGATATCTCCTGAAGTATATCAGCAAGGGCTCAAGCATACTACAAAACTTTAAATAATGTAACATTCTTGCTTTAAGAAGATGAAATATACTGTAAACTATATGTCTTTGTCATTTTGAGTTTCAATAAAATAATACAATAAACTGGGTAACTTCAACAATAGAAACTTATTTTATCAATTCTACAGACTAGATATCTAAGATCATGGTGGAGACATGCCCAGGTTCTGATGAGGATGCAATTCTGGCTTGTTAATATCTGACGTTTCACTGTTTCCTCACATCAAAGTGTAAAGGTTAAATTTAATTATGTTAACATGATTGACTTGGGACATGTTCTGGAGGTTGGTAAAGTACACTTGTGGGTGTGTATGGTGGGTCTTGGAAGCATGGCTCTGGGGTTTACATATGGTCCATTGCTCCTTCTTTTTCTGGTGCTCTTTCCTTGCTCTGCTTCCCACCCCCATAAACTAAGAGCTTTGCTCCGCCACATGTCCCAGTCCCATGAACTTTCTGCCTTGGAGGCAGCAAACCATGGACTGAATCTCTTGAAACTATGAGCCAAGCCAAACCTCTCCTTTAAATGGTGGGTGGTGAGTACTGTATTATGTCCCAGGGATTGGAAAGCTAATATGCTGATTCATGCAGCTGGGGGTGGGGCTCTGATGTCTCTTTCTATAAGTACAGCAATGCCTTTATAAAGGTTTCACCCAAATGCTCTCATCTAAATCTAATTTCTCCCAAAGGGCCTGTCTCCAAATACTCTCATTCTGGAGATTAGAATTTCAGCATATGAATTTTGGGGGATACAATTCAATCAATTCAAATCATAACCCTATACTCATAAAATTAAAGAGGAAATAACATTTACAAAAGTAATTATCAGTCTATGCAAAAATAAATATGGCCTGGGGTAAAATTTTAGGGACATAATAAAAAATGAAAATGAACAATCCATAATTTCATCACTCAAGGAGAACTACTCTTAATATGTATGTATGTATGTATGTATGTATGTGTGTATCTACCCATCAGTCTGTCCATCCATGAATCCATCCATGCGTCCAACCATCTATCCATCCAATACACAATTCAAGGAGAAATGGAGGTATACATCAAAATGAAAATATTGGTAAGGCTATTTCTGGTCATCTCTCCATCTCACGGTCCTTACCTTGTAACTGCAAAGTCTCTTTGCCCTAAATAGTGACAAATGTACCAAGCGTAGGTTCTAGGCTGCAGATGCTTTTGGTGGCCATTATTCTGCCAGCACATTATGGGATAGATTGAGATGGTGGAAACAACTCTTCTTTGAAAGTCTAAAAAGTATCCTTGATCGCTTATTGGTAAATAAGCAGAGTTAAATATTTCAGTTGACTGTTGAAATGCTAAATATGAGATTCAGAGTAAGGAACGTAGTATCACTCTCATTTGTTAGCAACATATCTGCAGTAGCAAGATTCAAGATAATCCCTTTATATAAAATTAGAAGTCATCTTTAAAGAATAGGTATAGATGGCAAGTAAGGTTTTCATTTTAAGTAAGGCTGTGCACATAACTTATAATTTAAGCTCAAAGAGGGCAATGTCTCGCTTTTTTTTTCACTTTTTATTAAGTGAAATATCTCCAGTATCTTCAACAGTACCCAAATCTTAGTAGGTGATGAAAAACATGAGTGCAATAAATGAAAGAATGGATTGGTACAATGTAATTAATGATTTAATATGTTTTAGTCAAATTAAATACAGAAAGTAATCGAAACTATCATTGCTAAGATTGCATAAGTTTGCAGTTAGTACCACATCTATCCACATGGAGGGGCCAATAGCTGAGATTCATTTTTACTATCACTCAGAGTGAATCTCAGCTATTGGCCCAGCCCTTATCCCCTGTTTTGACTGCTACAAGAGAATAGGGTTCATTTGTGTGTGTGTGTGTGTGTGTGTGTGTGTGTGTGTGTGTGTGTGTTTCTTCCTTAATACATCTTTAGTGCTTTTAATAGCGCTTGGAAAAAAAAATAGTGCTTGGATGTGACAGCCACTCAATAAATACATATACAGTGTCTGAATTATTTCTAAATAGGATCATACTCGAAATGATTATTTCATTCATATTTAGTGAATCTGTGGTAACATGTTATTACTAAAAATTGTAAATAGTGTTTGATGTTTTTATTTTTAATGCTTTATTAAATTAGTCTTTTTAAAAAAAGAAGTGTGTTTTAAAAGCTTCTGTCACAATGGCTAAAATTAAAGAGAAAAGAGTTGTGACATTTACAAGTAATCTCCATTGCCTGGACATGATAGGAAAAAGGTCGGCCTGCCCTAGAAGAGGCCTGGGTCTCCCTGCCACGAAGAACCCAGAGACTGCTGATATTAATCTCCAAGAGAGATTATTCTTAAAGCGAGTGCACTTTTAGTGAAATGAAATTATCAGTTGGATAATTGTAGCTGTCTGCCATGTGAAATCTAACCCTTCTGATGAACATGCATTGCTATTTCACCATTTGTCAGGAATATCAAAAATCGAAATGCCCTTGGCCCTTTTCAACCTCTGAGAAACTCTGAAGGGAAACATCTGAAATTGCCAGATGCCCAGATAATTTTTCCTTTTTTAAACCCTTGTTGTAGGAAGGTATTTATAAATTGTGACAAAAATGAGACATTTAGGCTCCAAGTGTTAATTCCTGATGTGTGTTATCATTTTCTCTATTTATCAAATTATGTAGGGAGCGTTAAATTTAGCCTTTTAACACTAAATTTAACTCTCTCTCCCTCTCTCTCTCTCTCTGTCTGTTTTTGCCTGTCTCTCTCTCTGTCTGTTTCTCTCTCTGTCTCTGTCTCTTCCCCACTCTGCCTCCCCACCCCCTCTCCCTCTCTCTCTGTCTCCCTCCCTTCCTCTCTCCCTCCCTCCTTCCCTTCCTGCCTCTTGCCCCTCCTGCCTCCTGCCCTCTTTTCTGCCCCCCCCCCCAATCTCTCTCTTTGGTTTAGATTTGTCTTGGGACACTGATGCTGAGTAGGGGAAAATCTATGAAAACAAAGCAATGTAGCTGAACAGCCACCGCAGGAGCTCTGCATTCTATTAGTGTGTGATTCTCACAGTGGTTCACTTGCAAGGACTTTGAAAAGCATTGGCTCAAGTATTTAGAGAAACTAAGAGAAACATGTGTACTAGTTCGCTGATTTTCCTGTTTGGGTTTTTGCTAGATTAGCCAGAAATAGGGCTGCCATTCCTTCCAGGAGTAGATTACACTTTGATTATTTTTCAACCACAGAAAACATAAACATTAGCAAAGAAACACAGATAAATTTGTCTTTAGTTCCATATTAAGGCAGTGCTAGCCAGGATCTGTGGATTACCAACACTCTTTCCAGCTTTTAAGAATTTGGAAGTATGTGTACCTAGAGTAACATTCCTGAACCTATCTCATCTATTCAGGAAATCTTTTTGCAACTCATTTTTGCCTATTAGAAATACAGAGGGCCATGTTATTCATAGTCCATCTACTGATCCACGAATATTACAAGCTAGGCAGGATTTCTGATCAACTTGCCTTTGGCTTAGAGTTCATAGGTGTTAATTCCGTTGTTCCAGACAGACACCTTATAGTTTATTCTCACACTTGGCATTTCTTGCTTAGAAATAGGTCTTAATTTGCTAAGTCCACACAATCTTTTGAAAGAGGAAAATTCACCATTTGTGCTAGTGAAAATCATTATCTTTTGAGAAATTACAAAGGATGTCTAACAATATGAATGTATAGCATTATTTGATTAAACTGGATTACAACCAATGATTATCTTGTTAAACATAACTGTGATCTTGTTCAAAATATTTGAACATTTAATTATTTTATTAAAAGTATCAAATTGGTTTCATCCATAGATTTTGTAGAAAATACTAAAAATCTTAAAAAACACAACACAAACTTTAAGTGTGGTCGAAAGTTTTTGTTTCGCAATGTATGAAATAGAAACGGTTGGATTATTTGGGTTGTCTAGAAAAGATTTAGAAGTGCGATCACAGGCTTTGGGACACAAACAGAAATTAGCAAAGGAAAATATTCTTTCACCTTGCATAACTACTTAAGTAGAATTTATTTATTCAGTCAAATAATAGTTTATTTTTAAAATGAAATAATTTGAGACTTATATAAGGACTACACTAGTGTGTCCCAACATGGGGATAACAGATTGGCTTATTTTGTCTGCTGGTGCTAACATTTGGTATAAGGCACATTCTTACACTCATATTTCTATTAACTTTCAAGCTATTTAAAAGAAAATTCATTAAAAGTTGTCATAAGAGGAAATGTATGCTATAAACAACACTGGAAATAATGTTTCATATTGTAATACAAATCAGAGATATGATCAAGATTTTGCATTTGCTAGAAGCATACAATAGTATTTATTAGCTATGAGCAAATAAAATTTCTATCTTTTAGAGTAGAAATAGTTCAGTGTGCTGTTTTCAAATAACTTGACTTTTAAAATTTTATATTTTTAAATTTATGTTATAATTTATATAACTCTCAATTTGCATTTTAACCATTTAAGCTATATAATTCAACGATATTAATTACAAACACTAAGTGGTGCACTGATGACCGTTAGCTACTTGCACATCTTTTCATTATTGCAATCAGGAATGTTGTGCCCATTCGGAAGAAACTTCCCAGTCCTACTTCTCAGGCCTGCGGAGCCTCACTGTACTTTACTTCTAGGAATTCATGGACATTTCATGTTAGTGTGATCATAAATTATTTGAACTTATTATATCTGGCTTATTGAACACAGTAAGTTTTCAAGGGTCGTTCATGTTGTAATATGTTTCAGAACTTCATTACTTTTATGGGTGAATAATATTCTATTGTACATATAGACATTTTGTCCATCCACTCTTCTGTTGATTAGTACTGGGTCATTTCTACTTTCTGGACATTATAAATAATGGTGCAGTGAACACTGGTGTATCTACTTGGGTTCCTGCTTCGAGTCTTTGGAGGACGTACACAGGAGTAGAGTTTTTGGCTCATAGAGTAATTCTGTGTATATTTTCTTGAAGAATTGCCAATGTGCTTTCCACAGAAGCTGCACCATTCTATATTCCCGTAAAAATGTACATGGGTTCCGATTTTCCGGCAACTTCAGCAAAAATTATTTTCACAATTTCTTTTTTAATGTATCCAAACTAGTAGTTAAAAAATACTATCAGGGTTGGGGATTTAACTCAGAGCGCTTGCCTAGCAAGCACAAGGCCCTGAGTTCGATCCCCAGTGCCCTCTTCAAAGTAGTATCTCATGGTAGTTTCAATTCGTATTTCCTATTCGCAGATAATGGTGAATATATTTTCATGTACTTTTGGCAGTTTGTATCTCATTTTGCAAAAATATCTGTTCACATTATTGACCAGTTTAATTTTATTCATTTTGTTTTTATTTTTAATTTAAATATTTAAAGATGCACTTTTTAACTGGCACAAAAAATGTAAAGGTTGTACATATTAATGGAATATCTTGTAATATTTGAAATATATGGATTGTATAATATTGAAATCAAAATTAACATATTTGCTTTCCTCATTTATCATTTCTTTATGTAAAAACATTCAAAAATCTTTTTCATCAGTTTTTTTAAAATATACAGTACAGGGACTGGGGATTTAGCTCAGTGATTAGAGTGCTTGCCTTGCAAGCACAAGGCCGTGTGTTTGATTCCCAGCACCAAAAAAAAAAAAAAAATATATATATATATATATATACATATATATACACACACATATATATATACACACACAGTACAGTGACATCATCTGTAGTCATCCGTTTTTTGCACTAACGCACTGGAACTTTTTGCTCCTAACTGTAACTAAGAACCAAGTGATCAAGTTTCCTCAACCTCTATTCCATCCAGGCTCTGATAACCACCATTATACTCTCAAATTTTATGAAATCAATGTTTTTAGGTTCTACATATGAGTGAGATCATGCAATACTTTTCTATCTGTGCCTGGCTTACTTTACTTAACAAAATAATTTCTAGCCCATCTATGTTACAGCAAATGCCAGGATAACATTCTTCTCTTGAGCAAATAGTATTCCATTTTCTATATATGCTGCATTTCTGTTATTCATTCATCAGTTGATGGACATGCAAGAGTTTTTTTTCCATTTCTTGGCTATTGTGAAGAGTGCTGCAAAGAACATGGTATTATAGATGGCCCTTGACATTCTGACTTCATTTCCTTGAGCTATATACCTGTGCCTAGGATTATTATGTCATGTGCCAGATCCAGTTATAATTTTTTTTTTTAAGAAACACTGTTTTCCACAGTGACTCTAAAAATTTCCATTCTCAGCAGTACAGTGCAGAGCATCCCTTGTCCCATGTCTTTGCAGCACTTATTATCTTTTGTCTTTTTGATTCTGGCTATTCTTACTGGAGTGCGGCAAAAGCTTCCTGTGGTTTTAATTTGCGTCTCTCTGATGTATGATGATATTGAGCATTTTTTCATATACCTGTTGGCCATCTTGTCTGTTTAGATCTACTGCCCATTTTTCAACTGAGTTATTTGGTCTTTTGTTATTGAAATTTTGGAGATCCTTATGTATTCTGTATATTAATCTCTTGTCAGATGCATAGTTACAGATATTTTCTGCCAAGTTTAAATAAGGTCTTTGTTCTCCTTGTTTTTCTGTTTAAGAATTCTTTTTATTTTGTGGATATCAAAGTCTTATCGGGCATATGATTTACATTTATTTTCTCTCATTCTTCAGATTTTTCCACTTTCTTGTTAACATCACTTGATTCACAAAAGTTTTTAAATTTGGTGAAGCCAATGTAGTATTGCTTTGTAATTTGTTCTTTTGCTATCATATAGTATATGAGTCCCTTCCCTTGCCTAAGCTTGAAAAGGTTAACTCTTGTATTTTTTTCTGAGTATTTCATGTTTTTGGTTCCTGTACCTAGGTCATTGATTCGTTTCCATTAATTTTTAGGTATTCTGATTTAGAGGGCTAATTGCATTCTTTTGTGTGTAGAGACTCAATTATTTGTTAAAAGACTATTTTTTTTCCCACTGAATGGAGTTAGCAACTTTGCTGAAAGTCAACTGGCCATTTATTTTTTGATTTATTTCCGGACCCTAATTGTATTGCATTTTTAATATGGCTATCTGAATGCCAGTGCCATAATTTTAATCACTGTAGCTTTGTAACAAGCATTGAAATTTCAAAGTGTGAGGCTTCCAAATTTGTACTTTTCAAAATTGTAGTTTCAGAATTATTTGAGGCTGCTTAAAATTATATATGAATTTTAGGATCAGCTTTTCTGTTTCTTCAAAAAGTTCATTTGAATTTCGAATGGCACTGAAGCTGTTGATTGCTTGAGAAGTATTGATGTCTTAAAAATAAGGCTTGCAATCCATGAGTATGGAATGTTTTCACTTACTTAGTTCTTCTTCATTTCTTTCAACAGTATTTTACTGTTATTAGTGTAAATGTCTTTCATCTATTTTGAGTATATTTCTTCTTAAGTATTTTATTTCAGATTTTATTGTATGTGGACTCATGTTCATATTTCATTTTTGAATTGTTCATTTTTGGTATATAAAGACACAACTGATTTTTAGTCTTCTTATATCTTAGGACTTAGCTGAACTGATCACAAACTCTAGTAGATTTCTTGTTGATTGTTTCAAGCTTTCTGTATAGAATCATATCATCTGTGAATAGAGATAACTTCTTTTCCAATTTGAATGCTTGTTATTCTTTTTGAATGGATTACTATTCCATTTAGAAATTCCTGAACAATGTTGAAAAACAGTAGTGAAAACGAGAACCCCTGTCTTTTCTTGATTTTAGGAGAAAAGATTCTGGCATTGTACCATTGAGTATGAGATTAATTGCATTTTTTTCCTTAAATAACTTATTATGTTGAAGAAATTCCCATCTATTGCTTGATTCCTGATTTTTTTTAATCATGACAGGATGATAAATTTTTATCCAGTGACTTTTCTGCAATTCAGATGATTATATGGTATTTTTTTCTGTTAAAATAATGTATTATGTCGACTTTTGTATATTTAACCACTTTTGCATTCCTGGTGTGTATCTTAGTTGTTCATGGAATATAATCCTTTTAAAATGCTGGATTTCATTTAATATATTGGATTTCATTTATTAGTATTTCTTGGTTGAAAAGGTCTGATTGCTCATTTAGTCTCTAAAATAGCTGTATTTGTGTAACATTAGGTATTTACTAGCAGTTCTAAGGTAATATTTAGTGTTACCTACTATTACCAGGTACTATAATGAATACAGTGTGTAAAATTGTGTCTGTGGAAGAAGGACATGGTTCTCATCGTCTTACGGTTTGCAGCCTGGGAATCTGAGAGTCAACCTGCTTCTTTGTTTGTTTCATCTCTTTTTTGTTTTCTTTTGTTGTTTTTTGAAGGATTAAGATATAGCGTGCAGCAAAACAGTATCAGCAAGAGCAGCAACCAAAAGATACACCTTTCAATTTTCCAATCTGAACCACTTGTGTGTTTGAGTCTATTTCTTGGGTAAAAATTATACATCCAAAAGTGATATTT
Organism: Hystrix cristata; assembly: GCA_004026905.1. NCBI lineage: Eukaryota > Metazoa > Chordata > Mammalia > Rodentia > Hystricidae > Hystrix > Hystrix cristata. Next base: position 75,025 of record PVJO010003984.1, read on the forward strand.
TATTATAATTAAATGTTGCATCAATTTAAATACAGTTAAATTTGCATAAACTTACAAACTTTAGTTTTGCTGTCTTTCTGGATTTTGCAGTGATCATTAAATGTTAAGTGCTAAATTAAAAAGCAAACACCACCATTTCATGTACTATTTTGCATTAAAAGTAGGCATTTTCTTTGTAGTTTGTTCCTTTTTATGATTAAACACTTCACATTACTTTACAATACTTGTAATTTTTGCTTATGTTGTAATAATTGCTGAATAAAGTAAATTTTTAGAGACAGCATATTAGGCAAGCTAAGCTGTAGTGAATTTCCCATTTTTTAAAGAGAAAAACTTTAGGTTAGACTCGAATATTCTTTTCAAATATTAGATTATCTACTATTGATTTAATTATGCTTGTTCATACACAAGCGTGTATGAAATTCACACAATTATATAACTGGAGATTATATAATATGTATATCAATAACAACCTACACGTGTCTACTAACATATTCACTTACCTGTTTATACTGCTGTACACCCTTAATATACTGAATTGTGTTCAGGGCTTTTTGAGATTTGGAGGTGGAATGTTAGCACTGGTTTTACTCAGTGGATTTCCAGCGGGTGGAATTTCAGAAATTTACTGATAAAATTTTAATGTGACTGTATATTTCATTCAAAAATAACAAACCGATTGCTTTCATAAAGCATGTAAATAAACAATTTAGTTGTTTGGTAAAATTCTAAAATTTTTTTGGTGAAATGGAGAGTTCGTGGTAGTCCAGGCACATATTTAACTCATACTCTTTTCTATATTTTAACGAAGCAGAAAAGGCAAAATATTACATAAGGCCACTGAAAATAAACAAATAACTAGGAAACTGCTTCAAAGAGAAAGGGTGAGAATTTTTCACATTCCTAAGTAAGTGAGGTAACATTGACTGGAATATTAGAAGTATGAAAATCCTCTTGAACACTTTTCTTCATGCATGGGATAAATTCATTAATACAATGTATAGGTGAACTCAACAAAATATAACTCAGCATATTGCAAAAGTGAAACATTCGAAATCAAACTATGTGCAGCTAAACACTGCTACACGAGCACATCAGATGTGGTCTTTGGTATACATGAAATTACAGCAGAAATAGGGGTCTGCCTAAAGCCCGTTCTTGGAACTTTTGGGTTCTCCATTAAATAAGGAGATGTAAAAATAAAGCAAGAGGGGGAGGGGAAAAAATGCATCCCCTGGTCCAGGGAAACAGGTGTTTTAGTCATTTAAAGTACAGAAGAGTATGATATTTAAAGTACCATGTATAATTGAAATAAAATACTAAATTCAAAATTTTGTAAACTCCATTACACACACACACACACACACACAGATAGATATATATATATATATATATATATATTTACGTATATGTAGACATCACTTATTTTGGGTGCATATTAATATTACATGATGCTGGGGTTTATTTTGGGACCATTGCACATGCATTTGACATATCATTATCAATTTCAATTGCTTATCTTCTTCCCTGTCTCCAGAAGCCTGCCTCCTGTGTCCTATCCATCTTTACGTATTTTCATGATGTGATCTCAATTATTGTAGAGAACAAAGTCACCAAGATGGTGGAAATGCACTGAAAATGATTTATATGTAATATATATGCATGTAATATATATGTACATTGCTTACTAGTATCGAAGAGAACACTAATCTTGAAACTTCGTCAATTGACTTAGTGGTTCACATGATATCAGCTTCAAGTTAGAGATTGAAAGACAATTTACTACACTGAAATGTGTCAAAGTAATGATAAAATGAGACTGTGGGAGATGGAGGAAAGCTCAAAGGTTAGCTAATTATGCCGTCCTCCTAAAAGGGAGCTCATTCTGTGACATTCGCAGCCGGTGTTCACCCAGGATCAGTGAGAACAAGTCCAGTGACAGGCTCTGACGAGTGCGGGAGACAGCTGGTTCCCTCCTTGCTGCTTTAATTGTTATGTGGGCACATCACTTTGTATTGAACTGAAATCTGCCTCTGAAAAATTGTCATCCCTGAAAATTGTTTTTGTCATCTACAGCAGCATCGCAGACGTTAGTCCCTAGTTCCCATAACGATACATCTACTATCTGAAGCTACCTCTGTATTTGTTAAGTCTTGCCTCATCTGATGGAAATATCTCAACTGTCTGTACAACATCCTATCATAGCTTCAAGATCTCTCAGTCTTAAAGCCCACGTTGTATTTTACATACTATAGTTTATAAATATTCTCGAAAGTGGCAGCAAGATATGTATATATTTCACATTTAATTGAACCAAGATATTGTGAAGATTATTTTTATTTTAATCCTGCTTTTTAGTAAATTAGGTTTTTATTGCTGTAAGTGTATTGCATTTCAAATTCATGAACAGCCTATTTCAGTGTTTTCTCTTAACCAATTTTAAGGATTCTACAAGCTTTACCTTTGCAGGGTTTTTTTTTTTTTGTGAATAATTAAAGATCTTCCCACTTATTATTAATTTCAAACAACCAATTTGGTACCTTTATCTACTTTATTGATAATATGAACAGGGATTTATTTTTATAATCCCAATTTTGCCAATTCATACAGTGTACGTAAGATGCTCCCTAAAAAATATGGTCCTGAGTTCATATTTACCTTATGATATCTAGAACAGTCCTTCCTGGTTTCTTAATCTTATATATAATCTCAGTGGCTATATCATGCTTCTTATAACATATTTTCATATTACATCTATTCCATGTAAAAATTAATTCAAAATTTTAATTTTTAATTCATAAGATCAGGGAAGAGTGAAGCAGCACACTTCCAAGACAATCAATAAAATCAACATTTATTGTAGTCATTTTAATATTTTACTAATTGTATGAGCATTTATGTAAATGTTCTCATGCATAAAACAGTAAGAACCTTCTCTAAGGTCCTGTTAAAAAAAAGCATGCTTAACACTTTATTTTCACTTATGTCTAAAATTGAGTTTTATAATAAAAATTAAAAAGGAAGAAATTCTTGTTATAACGTACACTTAATTCTGTCTTGCAAATACCAGATAATGTTATCCTTTGTTTCTTAAGTTTCTAGAAACCACCTACTTCATATAATATGTAATAGTGCCAAAATGTATGTTTGTATATCTAAACATTAATTTATACAGAAGACAAAAATAGTAGAAATTACTCTGGTGTGGGCTTGGTATTCAGAAACAGCGTTTAATTTCTGAACTGTTCGTGAAGTCCTAGCTAGAGATGGCTATGCTAGAGCACTGAACGCCAACCAAGCTCCATCTGTTTTATTATATTTTATTTCATTTCATTTCACTTTATTTTTTGTTATCTTAGTCATAGGTCTGTAAACATGTAGGATATTTCTACCTTTGTTTTCTTGATGTGTGTAAACAAGTCTCATGCATCTTATCTTGGTGGATATTTTACAACATGGTGTCATTGGTGGATATTTTACAACAATGTAATACCCTGTTGTTTACCTGTTCAGCAGTTAGACATTGTGAACACTTTCTGTTAGATGGTGAGTTTTACTCACCACAAAGCAAAAAAAAAAGAAAAAAAAAAAGAAAAAAAATGTTAGAACACAGTCTTATAGAAATGCTTAGCAGGAAGAAATCCAGATGTTTATGTGGACTCCATAGGGTCTATGGGATAAGTTGGAACTAAGTTTTTACTGTAGTGCTAGCTATGGATGCTATATTCATAATCAATTTCCTGGTGTATAGAATCTTCCAAACAATGGGTCAGTTTCCAGTCTTCTAGAAATTTCAATATACCCCAGAAAAGTTTCTTACTGTTATCAAGTATTACACAGAACTAGAATGCTCTTTCTTTTTGTCCTAAATGAGTCTTCTGCTTTTTATGTGTATACATATGATATTGTGCTATTTCACATGAATGCATATATTTCTTTAAATTAGAGAATTTTTATTTTTAAAATAGTTATTGGATTCTAAGGCATAAATATCCAGAAACAAAGTCAGATCATACTCATTTTTTTTCTCTTGATGGCTTCAGATTTTCTTTATGCTTGGTTACACATTATATCATATGCGAAAATTAAATCAAAATGAATTAGGTACCTAATCCTAAGGGCTACACTTATAAAATTCTAACAAAAACACAATTATAAATGTTTATGGCCATTAATTTTGCAATAATTTCTTATATATGACATGATAAATATGAGTGGTTAAAATTTAAAATAACTTTGTGCTTCAAAGATGAGATCAAAAGGAGTGAAAGAATAACATGAAAGAGAAGAAATTATATATGATCAAGGTCTCATATACAGAATTTTAAAGGACAATAAAAGGATGAAAATGTTAAAAATTAGCAACAGTTTTGAATGAATATTTCTCCAAAGAACATTGAGAAATGGCCAATAAGCACATGGAAAGATGGTCAATATTATTGGTTATTACAGAAGTTCAAGTTAAAATCTCAATAAGCTATTTCATCAAGCCTACTAGAATATCTATAGCCAAAAGGACAACAACATGAAGATTATGCACTCTTCATACATTTCCGGTGGGAGTATAAAATAGTGCCAGCCACATTACAGACAAACTGGAAACTTCTTAATAAATTATATGTAGTGTAATATGCACACCTGAGACCACAATGTTAAATGAAATAAGTAGGACACATAAGCCTAGTTAGCACATGATTTTTCTTATATGAGAAATAAGTTAATAGAAGTGCAAAATAAAAGACAGATATTAGGAAACAGGCAGATAGATCTTTTACAAATGAGAAAAGACCAAGAGTTGAGAGAAGGGGGGGGCGAGACAGAAGGGGAAGAGGAAATAAAAAGAATTAAGATGTGTCATGTACAGGTATGAGTTCCCCATGTTGGATGTAATCATTATGTACTGCAAACATGTACTAATAAAACATAAAAACAGTTACATGTTAAAAATATGCAATATGATCCAACAATTCTACTTATCTATACCCAAAAGAACTAGCGTATTTCTTCTCAAAGAGTTCTATAAAAATCTCTGGAGCAGCATTTATTCAAAATAGCCCCAAAGTGGAAGCAATTCAAAGGTGTAGCCACTTGTGCATGGACAAATACAAATACTACAGAAAGGGTACACGTTGTATTATTTTCTTTATAGAAATGGTCACCAAAAGGCAAATATCTAGTGACAGAAAAATATATTGAAAATATATTTTTATATATTCAGACTGGGGTAACGGAGATTGCCAATGACATTTAGAGATCTTTTTTAAATCATGGAAGAATTTTAAAAGTCAATTGTGTGGTTGATTGCATAATGGCAAATTTACTGAAAAATTAGGAGATGAATTTAATAGTATGTAAATTATGCCTGAACAAAGTCGTTTAAAAACATACATCTTTGGGGCTGGGGATTTAGCTCAGTGATTAGAGTGCTTGCCTTGCAAGCACAAGGGCCTGAGTTCAATCCCCGGCACCACCAAAAAAAAAAAAACAAAACAAAAAAAAAAAACAAACATACATCTTTGACATATTGAGAACTTTATAAAAAAAAAAAAAAAAAGCAAGTGCCCAATGCTTTGGTAAATACAGCAATCAGCAGGAGAGGAATCTTCAGCCAATATGCATATGAAAAGAAAGCCAGTCTTCTTTGGTAAGTAAATTAAAACTGACATTATAATATATTTCATTTTATATTTGCTATTTTAAACAGAGAATCAGATATTTATAAAACTGCAGGGGAAAAACTGCAACACAGATGCTGGCCACCTTTTTATGCATACGAAAATAGATAATAATTTAGACTACTTTAAACATAATATACACAGTATACAGTGTCAGTCACAATTACTCTGAAAGTGACCAGAAACAACATGAATGCAGATATGTGTTGCCATGTTCTAAAAGATCTTTCTTTACAAAAAATGGTGAGAGGCCAGATATGGCTCTTTGACAATAGTTTTTATACACAAACCCTTGCAAAAGAAATTCACAGGGGTTTAAATCACTATGTACTTTGTTTCCAGAGACATATTAGTCAAATACTAAAATTTTACTCGTTTCTTTTTCATACTTAAATTCTAACTTTAGGATTTTTTCAAGGTAACAAAGTAGATCAATTTTACACACACGCACACACACACAAACACATGCATGTAATATATGCATGTATAACTATATATGCAAATGCCATGTTAAATATCCAAAATTGAATAATATAATAAATTTTGGTATCCTTATAATGAAACTCCTACAGTCAGTTATATATTTATACAGATAGATAATTATTCCTGGCATAGAAATATTTTAACATATAATAAAAAATAAAATAATTAATGGATTACAGTGATTCCATTTTGCACAATAACATATTTGAGTATGATTTATGTACCTGTAATTTCATAGCAGCAAGTCTAAAATACATGCTTTTAATTTTAAAAGTATTATTTGTACATGTATTCCTGGTAATTAAATATTTTAAAGGTTTGATTTTCTTCTGTGTGTGTGTGTGTGTGTGTGTGTGTGTGTGTGTGTGTGTGTGTAGTTCTGGGTTTTGAACCTAGAGTCTGGCACATGCTAGGCAAGAACTTTGCCACTGAGCTATACAAACAGTCCCTTACTTCTTGCTTGTGAATACATACAGCTAAAGTGAAGTGGGAAAATAAAAATCAGTATTGGCACATTTTCTTTAATAATTAAAAACATAAAAATCTGTTCTTAATTTGATTTGAAGTTTCTAGATAATTAAACTTTTATGAATACTCACCATATTGCTACAAGAAGGTACTTACCAACTACATAAAAATGAAGTGCATAAAATATTACTTCAAACATCAGTTAATTAAATATTCAAATCCATGTTTGAAGTTGAACTATAACTGATTAGAAGCAATCAATTTTCAAATCCATTTGAAAATCACTACTGATTGATTCTTTGTGGAACTTGACCTGGATCACTAAGTTAGACACTTTTAATTATAGCAACAAATGTATTTCTGCTACATTATTTTGTACAGCCATTTATTAATTTCCTCCACTATCTTTCAAATGGCATTTGAACTGCTTCATAAGCAGCATAATCTAAATCATTTTAATTGCTAAATTTCCTTCTTAGGACTACTTAAAAATAAAAAAGCAATTTAGGCAATTAATCTGTCAGCTAGAAAACAACATAGATAAAAGCCTGATTAGCTAGAAGCCACCTTATCAGAGTCTTCACTGAACTGTAATTTTGGGAACAAATTACCTTCGGGAGGAAAAAAAAGCACAAATTTCAAATTAGAAAGAAAACAAACAAAATCTCCAGAACAAAACTTTGGAAACAATGTGCTTCTTTTCCCTTAAAAACATTCTTTTGTTATGTTTTGTTATTGGAATCCTTTCTTTCTTTTCTCAAGCCTTGGGAACGCTTAACCAGAAACCTTCCTCCACTGCTGCTAGTTGAGGTCAATGTCTCTATTTTTTGTCTTAGATCTTTCGTGGTGACAAAGAGCTTTTTAACTCTTCTAGGACCAGTACAGCATCATTTCATTCATTATTTTCTCCTTTTCTATTTCTTTTAACCATATAAACATGGTTCCATCTCTTTAATCTTGAAAAATTATTCATCTCCTAACCAGACTTCACAGGCTTTCCTCACGTTATTGTGCTGTGTGGTTATTACCATATTCTTTTACCTGGATGGTGTCTTCTCTTAATGAATTTCCTAAAATTTTTCTCATGTCCTGTGTCAGTTAGTTTCCTTTTGTCACAGTAAAATATCTGAGACTGAATAAATAATTGACTTTTATTTGGCTTATCATTCAGAAGGCACTCAGTAAGTAATAAAAGGATTAAAAATGTTATTCAATTCAGTCAGCATTGATTTATTTGATCTACTATTTGATACTGTTTTTTTGAAACCAATGACATGCCTGAATTGCTGCATGTCATCTGTTTTGTGTTCTGCCTGGCTTTTATGTTCTGTCTACCAGTGCGGATTTCCCCCAAGGGGGGAAAATTGTACATGGGTCAGTCACAAGGTTTTTGCCCCACACACTAAGTAGGTTAGGTTCAGACCCTCCACTGGTGCTGAAATAGGTCATGCCCCGCTGTGTCTCAAGACACATCATATTCCACAGAACTACTCTCCGGAAGACATTTTTAAATTATCTTTCCAGAGTCAACATAAGATAGCAGATGGATAATCTGCTTGAAGGCAGCTGAGGTCATATATCATTAGGCATCAGGGAAATTCTATATGTAACCAAACATCTGCATTTGCAAAATAGAGCTGAAAGCTTTCCAAAAAACTTCTCAAACCCTAATTTTTTGCCAATTTAACATCTGAGAAATGTAGAAAAGGTAATCATAAAAACAGAGTTGGTGAATTTTTTGACTGAAAGGGTTCATGAGATCATGTTTTCCAACTCAATAATTTCACAGACAGAAAACCAATCCAAGAAAAGTTAAATATTTCACCTAAGTTCACATAACTGGTAACTGGTAAAAGTAGGACTGAAATAGAAGGCTTTCACCATTGCTTTCTTAGCATGCTGCCACTCTCAACCTACTCGATTTATTAAATCCTGTGTATATATTGTAAGCATCGAGACTGCACTCTAAATATAATACCAAAGTCTCCAATCATTTATAACAAAATTCCTGTAATCATATTGGAAAATTGACAGTCAAATTATCTTTCTTATTTGCTGGAGAATGCTTTCTCCTGGAGGAAATACTCAATATCAGATTAGGATAACAGGATCTCTTAAAATGAATGTTTCCATTTGCTGAATTAAATATTTAGAGCTTCCCAGAAATGTGTTGGCTTGAGTTCACATGTTTGAGTATTTCCTTTCCAGTTTATAAGAAATAACCTAAGAAATGAGGAAATGTGAAATAGGATTTAAGCTGTGAGAAAATCAGCCCTGGAAGCTAGGTTAAATCATTTTCTAAATGCCAGAAACTGTGAAGAACGCTTGATAGATACAGGTTAGATGAGGCTCTGGACAGATTGATAAATTGTCTTCCCGTAAGAGTCTGGCTTAATGGGAAAGCAATGGCAGCAATAGACCAGTGGGGATTCGGTAACGTGGGCAATGGCTGACAAGTGGACTGGTAAATGTGATTAAAGCCCTTTTGGTCTAGCGTTTTTTAACATGGTGATCCAGTGTGCAGCATTACTGATTGAAATGTGCTGTTGATAAATACTGGATTTGTGCCAGAGATGCTAGAAATCTGACAGTGTTCTCAACTGTGTTGCTTAAAAAAGACTGGCCCTGTGTCCTGCATCCCACGTGATTTGAATGCTTCATCGATTATTCATGTAGGTGAAAAAAGAGTTTATTAATAACTGAGGCTAGAACCCTAGCTCCATTTTTCATATAAATAAAAAGTATTTTTGAACAAGTTTAATCCTCAATGAATTTTCAATAATGCAGTTACTGTCTAGATCAAGAAAAGACCATATCATTTTAAAGGGACAGAATGAGTTATTCTTCGTTTTGGAAAATTGTTTCTTGTGATGTTTGGGTGGGCTTTCCTATGTAGAGGTTTTATTTAGTGTGTGCTTATAACCATTACATTCATTATGGTTTTCTATACTTAGACACAAGCAGCTGGCTCCTTCAAAATTTTGATTGGTATACTCATTTTCAAATTCTGTGTATAAAATATATTGTTTCAGTATTATTTTTCATTTCACCTTTTTGTTACACTTAGGCCCTTTCTTGTTATGCTAAACATTAAACTCGGAAAGTTCTCCCTGAGCTATATCATCAGCCACTTTTCATTTTTAATTTTGAGTAAGGTCTCACTAAATCACTAAATACCCAGGCTGGGCTCAAACTCGAGTTTCTACTGGCTCTGCTTCCTAGAGTGCTGGAGTTACAGGCATGTACCATCACACCCAGACTTTTAAATTTTTCTAATTTAATTTTTAAATTAGTACATTTTTATATAATCATCACACTCATCTGGGGAATTTGTGCCTGTACATAATAGATCTTAATTCAGTTTTTCCTATTCCTCTCCCTTCCCTTCAGCCCTTCTTCCTCTCCTCATTTACAAAAGCTGTTTCTGTTTTTTCCTTCAATTCTCTTAAAAAAAATTTAATGTATGTAATCATCATTCTGAAATTTACTTCAGGAAAATTAAAAGGAATCATAAAATATTTGCTGTAGAATCGGGCCGGAGTGCGACGGTGTTGCAAACTCGCGCTTCTGTGGGCGTCTGAAGACTTTAGGAGTGCCAGCGTGCGGGGCTGGCTCTAAGGACCCCCGAGGAGCCTGAGCAACAGGGCGTGTGTGCGTGGTCCCTGCAGCAGCCCGGTCAGATCAGAAGTCAGCGGCTCCAAGGCGTGGGGAGGCCCGCGGTTAGGAGGGAAGGGTGACTCGGGCGAGGAGAAGGCATTGCGAGGGCTGGCCTGTGATTCGGATGGAGCTCTGCTCATCTCTAGTTGATTGTGGCTTTGAAATGTAATAATTCATTACAGTAAGTACATCCATGTGTCAGCAGGGTACCAGTTAGAGGGATTAGTGCCTAAGTCTGTAGACACTCTTCAGAAATCGACCCCTTAGGGATTGCTTCCGTTGCCAACCACTGCTTTTCCCAGCGTGGTCTCATGTTCCCAGGCGTCGCGGGGTGCTGCAGGTCTGAGGCAGGGGATGAGTGTGATGCTGTGTCGGCCCATCTGAACCCAGACTGCCTCTCGGACTGGCGGAGCCTGTCACTGGGCTGCCTCCCTCTGGCCAGCTGGCCCTGGTCCCCTTCCCTGGGTGTCGATCCCCATCCCCGCTGCCCTCATTAAAATTCTGCGCCCTGAATTCAGCCTCAGTCAGCTTCCCTGAGCACCAACATACGACATCCGGCGTCAGCATCCCGTCATAATTTTCTGGAGTGACTGGCGATGCTAATTCTTATGTGAACTTTCTTATTTTTAACTATTGTCGGTTAATTGAAATACTTTCCCCATCAACATATCTGTAGACTACAGTTTGATCACAAAGAGATGATAACTCAGAATTGTCCCAAGGTATTTGTCTCTGAATAAGTATTAATAGAACCTCTTTCACTATTGAATGTCCCAGTTTAGACAATACGTTAATTTTACCATCCCAGTTCTCTTAGACCATCAGGATGACGCCTCTGCCTGAGAAAAAGGCTTCCTGAGGCAGCCGCTTTCTGCCAGGCTCAATTAGGCCACATTTGTTCAATCAAAGAACCGGCCACGATTGCCACAAGGCACCTACAGCGTATTTGCTCTTATACTGTGGCTGGCAGTCTGGTGAATTTGGATGGGAAAGAGAAACCCATTTCAGCGTCAGAAAGGACAGCTAACCAAACCATGCCCGGCACAAGGTTGTGCAAAGCCACTTTCTCAGCAGGAGGAAAAAAAAAAATCTCTATTTCCCTGCTGGGCCTATTGATGTTGTTGGCCTCTTTTCAACTCTACTTAGTCAACTATGAATGGTTCAAACTGGTAAAAACTCTTAAATTTTGACGTGTTATATAATACGCCCAATTGTCTTTAAGTGTCCAGGAAACATAAAAAACTGATATAGAGTAGATCTCAGAAATACCTACAAAATGAAAAATTAAGGAAAACACATGAGCAACTAAAGGTAAGTACTACATTTTCAAAAAACTATGAAATGTTCAATGTACCTACTTGATGCAAATTGAATATCAGCTTTTTACTAAAACAAGTAATAAGTTATTAAGTGATGAATTGACAAGTCAAATAACAAATTAGAAAAAAAGTTGAAATAATTTTTGAATCGATAGCAAATAAAACTGGTGCGACGTAATACCTAGAATAACAATGCTGAGAATATTCCCTGTTGTAGAGTATAGGATAAGGCCAAATTAGAAATCAAAGTCATATCAATAAAATTAGTTCATTCATTTAATTAAAAAATAAATGAAAGATTTAAGAAAAAGGAGGAAAAATATTAAAAATTAATTAAAATATATATGATTTGTTTGTAAGTATAGAAGTCACTTCTTTGAATAAGATAGATATAGATATAGATATAGATATGGTTATATAAATTTAGCTCCACCAAGTCATCTTAAAGGACATAGTTAATCTTATGGTTTAATTATACTGTCAGAAGCAATTGAGGTGCTTATAAAGATGTATGAAGTAAAAAACATGAGAATAAATGACATGCAATTATACAAAAGATATCAGAGGAAGTTCACTGTACCTACTTGACAAAAATGGAATATAGGTTATTTTCTAAGAGGAGGATGATGCACGAGAGTTGTAAGTTTTGTATAAATAAAGCTGACTATCCCTTAGGCTTTGTAGCTACTTGCTGGTACTTGCATGTAAGCACTGAGAGTAATTTTGGAAATTATCTAAATTCTGTCTGAGCAAATACTATAACATAATATGTATGTTTTGGATAATCTTGTATAAACATTTTGGTTGTTCAGAATGTTTGTTAAAAATTGCTTTTCCAAAATCATTTATCAGTTTAGGTTTCTTTCTTCTATAGTCAATTTTAGTAATTTGTTCTAAATAAAGTGGTCTATTTAAAATAATTTTATTAGAGAATTCTAAATAAATGTCAACCTCAATTTTCAAAAGTACTATCAATGACAGTCTCTTCCTCTGTTACTGGGGGGAAAAAGCAGTCAGTACCAAAAGAAGCAAGCTAATTTGCAATGAAATCGGGTAATAGAGAAATTATTACTGACTATACACCCACTAGGTATGTGCATTACTAGGAAAGAATCAATGGACATCATATCAATGTGGTACAGAAAATCATGTGACCATCTGGACAGAAGTTAAAATATGAATTTCGTTGCATTGATATCCAGGTTTGAGGAAGGCATTCAGAAGGGTGGACACACACTAAGCACCACACGTTTGCTGAACACCATGCAGAATTTTAGAAATATTGTCTCTCCCAATCCTCAGAACAACTCTATTTGATTAGCATTATAGCTGTGTGGACAGACAGGAAGACTAACACTTAGATAAATCCATTTGTTCACGATGAGGGAATAAGTAATTTACTTGACTAAGAATAAAATGAGACAAGCATGGAGTAGAAGATACAGATTACTTTTTGTCACATAAATTTTTTTACCATTGAATATTTTAAATCTGCAGATAGGTTTATGCACATAGCACTCATAGTAATTACATAGACTGAGCCCCAAACCACTTTGTGATCTAATGTTAAGTGAGAGAGTGAAAAAATATAAATTATGACACTTTCTGTAAATAAAATATTTTAAGATTATGTACTAAAATTTTAAATATTTATATTTAAAAGAATATATACTACTGTCTTATTTACTAATATTGTTTCCTAAAATTATATAAGTAAATCATGTAACTATAATCATGTTCATTAAGTGGTAAAATTATGTGTAGTTTATTTTCTGTTATGGCTTAATTGTATTTTACATTTTTCTTGCCTAAGCATTAGCACTATCAATGCACCAAAACGGTTTAGATGAAAATAACTAATATCTAAAACTAATGGTTTCATGTAAATTATGAAAGTAATCAATGTTGATCTTTAAAATGTAGTTATTGTAACTACATGTTCAGATTTGGGACCTGCATCTGTAAAACAGAGTCCACTGAAATTATGACTTAGATGAATACATGTCATTTCTTATTATATATTTTTTTGATACTGAAAGATAACTGGATGAAACCCTACCCCATTTGTAGTTGGAAATTCTATGCCCAGTAAAATGCCTTGTAGGGATTTTATGGAACCTTTGTTTACTTGGTTACTTTTACGTTAAATCTGTGGTTTTCCCTACCTCCTAGAATGTTTTTATGTCTGGCTTCCAAATGTAAGAGAAAAACAACTATTTTTAATTTCTCCTAAGCATCATTTACACAATTAACCTTGTTTTAAAAATGAAACATTGACAATTAGACTTCATTAAATCTCAGAATATAATGTAAATTAAATTTAGATATATTGAATTTTAATTTTCTTTTTTTTAATTGAACCAAGAAGATTTATTGGTACATTTTAGATATATATAAAAATTGCATTCGTCATATTTAATTTGTACCTGTAGGATAAATCGTGTTTTTTTCCCCTTCCCCCACCCCTCCCTTCAACTCCTCTTCCCCTCCTTATTTATGACAGCTTTATTTACATTTTTCCATTTTTTTCTCCTTTTCTTTTCCTTTTTCTTCCTTCCTTTCCCCCTCCCTAGTTCTCTTTCTCATTTGAATATTTTCATTCCTTTTCACAATATCTCTTATCCTTTTTTGTCTTTATTTACACTTGTGGTTTCTCATACCAGAAAAGCAATGTGATATGTATTCATTTGTGTATGATTTATTTCACTTAAGAGTATGTTCTCAAGGGCCGGGGATTTAGCTCAGTGATTAGAGTGCTTGCCTTGCAAGCACAAGGGCCTGAGTTCGATCCCCGGCACCACAAAAAAAAAAAAAAAAAAAAAAAAAAAAAAAAAAAAAAAAAAAAAAAAAAAAAAAAAAAAAAAAAAAAAAAAAGAGTATGTTCTCAAGATGCATCCATTTACCTTTTAATGTTTCAAGTTTATCCTTTTTATGGCAGAGTAGTTCTCCACTGTATGAAATAAAACACACACACATCTTCTTTATCCATTCATTAGTTGCTGGGCATTTGGGTTGTTTTCAAGATTTACCTATCACAAACTGTGTTGCTGTAAACATGGTTGTGCATATATTACTGGAGTATGATGTTTTTAATTCTTCCAGGAAGATACCAAGAAGAGGACTAGCTGAATCAAATGGAACTTCAAGTTAATAGTTTTTTGAGGAATCGTCACACTGATTTCCACAATGGTTGGACCTGTCCATACTCCCACCAACAGTGGAGGAGGGTTCTTTTTTTCTCACACCCCTTCCAGCATATGTTATTGGTTGATTCCTTGATAATAGATGTTCTTTCTAGAGTGAGATGGAATCTTGGCATTGTTTTAATTTGTATCTCTCGAATGACCAGTGATGTTGAACACTTTTTATATATTTATTTGCTATTTGTACTTCTTCATCTGAGAAGTGTCTGTTCATTTCAGATGCTCATTTTTGGATAGGGTCTTTAAATTAGGGAAGTCTGAGTTTTTTGAATTCTTTATATATTTTAGATGTTAGACCTTTGTCTGAGGAACAGCTGGCAAAATTATTTTCCCACTCTGTTGGTAGTCTCCTCACTCTGTTGGTGATAGTTTTCGCTGTGCAAAAACTTTTAAATAGGATGCGATCCCAGTTATTGATTCTTTGTAGTATTCCCCGTGCAGTCTGAATTTTGTTCATAAAGTCTTTGCCTGCACCTATGTCTTCTGGAGTTCTTCCTATTCTATTTTTGAGCAAATTTAGTGTTTCCGTTTTAATGTTTGGATCTCTGATCCACTTTGATTTTAATTTAGTACATGAAGAGAGACATGGGTCTAGTATTAGTCTTTGGTTTGTAGAAAGCCAGTTTTTCCAGCACCATTTGTTAAAGATGCTATCTTTCTTCCAGTGAGGGTGTTTGACCTCTTTGTCAAAGGTATTTGAGTGTGTTTGGAGTGGTTTCTGCATCTTCTAATCTATTCCATTGATCCTCAAGTCTCTTTCTGTTGCCGGTACCATGCTGTTTTTAATCACAGTAGCTTTATAGTATAATTTCAAATCAGGGATTGTGATGCTTCCTATCTTTCCCCTGTTGCTCAGAACTGTTTTTGCTATTCTTGATCTCTTCTAGTTTTAGATGAATTTTATGATGGCTTTCTCTAATTCTGTGAAGTATGCTATTGGTATTTTGATTGGAATTGCATTAAATCTGTATAGTAATTTAGGAAGTTTGGTCATCTTCACTATGTTGGTTCTTCCTGCCCAAGAACAAAGGATCTCTTTCCATTTTCTGATATCTCCTTCAATCTCCTTTTTCAGAGTACTGTAGTTTTCAATGTAAAGATCTTTTACTTGCTTTGTTAGACTTATTCCTGAATATTTCATTTTTTTGATGCTGTTGTGAACAGCATGATTTCCCTAATTTCCTCCTCGGTGAGTTGTTATTTGTATATAGAAATGCTGTTGATTTTTGAGTGTTAACTTTGTGTCCAGCTATGCAACTGAACTTAAATTATTAAATCTAGAGGTCTTTTGGTGGAGTTTTTGGGGTCTTCTCTGTAGAGTACCATGACATTTCCAAATAATGATAATTTGACTTTTTTCTT